>JAAEAF010013835.1:0-35739 GCA_011037195.1 Triatoma infestans | reverse complement strand
TAAAAATGGGTGTGTTTGTGTTTATTTAGTGGTAATGCCTATTTTGAACATTTAATGTGAATATGATTTTGCCTTATTTGACTATAATACTCAAAAACAATGTGGCGTAATAAGCAATTAGGCAATAAGGCAGAGAATTTCTCTATATTAAAATTCAAAATCTCAGCGAATATTCAACGGATTCAATAATGATTTATCTGGAAAAAAAAATCTGGTCTAAAAGACTCACACGACGTTCTCTTAATCTTATTTCTGTAGCTTAGTAAAAAAAAATAAAAAAAATAATTGATCACATATTTGGAATCCTTGAAAAAATTCAGTAGGGTAAGATTTGAATTTTTTTTATCCACTCTGGCGTACTTTCCAAAACCATTGGGTGGTACTGGTTAAATGTCACCCTACATAATATTTATTGGGGTGTCTTTGTGTGCGATGGAATTGGGAACTTTACTGAATGTTATTTTAGTTATTCGTGGAAAAAGCTCTAATGATTTTATTTAAACTTCGTATACTACCTACACATCATAAACCTACCACTACTTTTTTTTATTTAACATTTCACGGGAAAATTGATTTTTTGGATGGTTCTTGGGGTACAATAGCGTTAAGCTTTCCTCTAAACTACCACTTTGGAATAATCTATAGTTCTACTGTTCATAGAATAGTAATATATTACCTATATTAGAACCATTAGTAAAATTCCAATTTTTTTTTTTTTTTTTGAGGAGATTGTGGATCTCATAAATTTCAAATTACATGAGAGTGGTACAATGTTATTGGCGGTCTTTTCAGGATTGCAGTGGAATATAGGAGAATATTACCCCACCAACTCTATATATTAATGTTAAAACAAATGTTTTTAAAACATTTGCAGTTTAATGAAAAATTTATCACTATGATGGATGCAAGTAACCAGATTTTATGAATTTATTTTAAAAATATTAGTAAAGACAAACATTTGTACGTTAGCTGCCAAGGGGTCAAAACGCAGGTACAAGGCACCGTTACAAGAGAGATCGGAGAACTAGGCCATTCTTTGTCTTTTAACCCCTTCTAGAAATCTTATATAAAGGGCAGGTTTTTTTAACTACCAATTGTTTCATGAGTTGTCTAATAGATTTCAACGAGTATCATTCCATAATTCGTCTTACAGCAGTCAGTGTTTCAAGAAGTGTTTAAGCTGATTAGTTGACTAGTATATTTAAGTTGTGAAGTGTTTAAGGGATTATTTAAGTGCAAGAGTTATTTATTTGTATAATTATAGGCTAAATTCGTTATTTACAGTTAACAAATAATTACTATTTTTGTAAAGTTACTAAATTTATATATAGTGTAATATGATTTGTATTGGGGAGTAAATTAAATATGTTAATTAATAATTAATTATTATAATTGATAATTGCAATCTTCTCAAAATGGATCTCTTGAGGTCTGTGTTTATATAGAAGTTAGAGAGGATACAAAAAAACAACTAAATATATAGATTTAAAATATATAATTAAAATAACCAACATACGTCAAAATTAAATAAATACAATATTGTGATACAACAACGTAAGCGTCTTGTCATTTGGGAGAAATAATTTTCATAAAACTATATACCCATATTCTAAGTTGAAGAAGGTTGGTTTCTTGGGGCACTTCCACATTCACTACTTTACATGACTTTTCTAATCACGGATTTCATTCCTTTTACGGTATAAATTTTGAACTGACCCCCTTCCCTAAAAGGATATTCTACCTCCACCCCGGAGAAAGTGAGAAGAGGGAAATTCCCTTTGTCCTAAATAAATGTAATGATAGGGGTAGGCCAGGTACCTCTGACTCAACTAACTGTTTCTTTCGTGCCTTCCAACCTTCAAAACCCAAATTTATAAATATATACATCGGAAAAATTCCCTACTTTACAATCATAAAATATTTAACAAGAATATATTTCGATACAATCTATAGGGTTGGTGCAAAAATAATGCAGGTTTTTATATGCCAAAAAAAAAAATTATTATAATTTGTATAAAACTAAGATTATTTATTCAAAATATGTTCCATCATTATCAACACATAGTTGCCAACGTGTCAGAAGCATTTTTATTCCAGTTTTCTAAAAAATCTTTATTTAAACTCTCAATAAACTCGCGGAAGGCATTTTCGGTTTCACTTCGGTCCCTAAATTTTTTTCCTCTTAAGAAGTTGTCCAAATGTCTAAATAAGTGGAAGTCCGTCGGCGAGAGATCGGGGGAGTATGGAGGGTGCGGAAGTGTTTCATATTTCAATTCCTGAAGTTTCCTGAGAGTTGGCATTGCGATATGTGGCCTGGCGTTATCGTGAAGAAGAATTGGTTCTTTCCGATTCACCAATGCTGGACAAAGATTTTGCAATTTCCTATGCATTTTGTCAATTTCTTGACAATATGTTTCAGCCATGATTGTTTCGCCAGTATTTAGGAAGCTGTAATGAATAACACCTGCAGTAGACCAGCACACTGTTACCATTACTTTTTTCGGGTGCAGGCTTGGTTTCGCGAAATGTTTTGGTGCTTCATCCTTGTCCAGCCACTGGCCTGACCGTCTCCTGTTGTTGTATTGGATCCATTTTTCATCACATGTCACGATTCGATTAAGAAATGTTCATTTTGGTAGCGCAACAGAAGAGAATTGCAAATTTCAAAACGCCGATGTTTTTGGCTCTGGGTCAATTCGTGAGGTACCCACGTGTCGAGCTTTTTAACTTTACCAATTTGTTCGAGATGGCGAACGACTGTTGAGTGGTCAACACTAACTTCTCTCGCGAAGTGGTTTTGCGAGGGTTATCTTCCACCAATGCCCTAAGATGGTCGTGATCAACAACAGAGGGCCTACCGCGACCTTCCTTGTCTTCGAGATCAAAATCTCCAACACGAAATTTTTGGAACCATCGCTGCACTGTACATTCACTGATGCTTTCTTCACCCCAAACAACATTGATGTTACGCGCAGTTTGAGCCGCACTTCGACCAAGTTTGAACTCGTAAAAATAAATTTGACGAAAAAATCTTGTTTTGACATGGTGAATATCGGAGGTCTTAACTCATACAAAATGGAACACAAACTAAACTGATATTTGAGGAAAAACAACATTAATAAACATTGTTTATAATCCATTACCTAGACTGGAGGATTATCTTTGTTTACTTGGCAAGCAGAAGTAAACAAAAGATGAAAGTTCAGAAACCTGCATTATTTTTGCACCAACCCAATATATTTATTAATTCTTCCAAAGATGTACATATTACAATTGTTAAATTATTTATTTAAAACAGTGGTTCTTATTCTCTATTTCTTAAACATATTCACACATAAGCTCTTTCAATACCGCTCTTGCTACAACATACTACAACACTACAAACAAACTAAACACTCATTCCATAACATTATATCAGCTACTAATGACAGTTGATTTGTGTGAGTAGATATTATACAAAGTTAAATGAAAATAATTGGAGCTATTTTCGAAAAAAGTGAAAAAAAAAAAACATTCAGTAAAGTCACACTTTTGGTTGATGGTTTTTGACTGAAACCTTCATGTCACATGTGATGTAGTACCAACACGATCAAGTTTGGAGCTTTCTTCGATTTTTTTTTTCTTTTATATATATTCTTCACCTACACACTTGCACAACCAAACACCCACAGTGGACCATGGGCTTCCGGTGTAAACTCAATTTAGAAAATTTGGGATATCAATATTTCCTCTTGCCTGGAGTGAGAGGAAGTAAAAATTGGCAACAGTCCATTCTAAATGATCACATTAAGTTTCATTTTTTTAATTATATTTTAAGTTTATGTTTTTTTATGCCTGAACATATCAAATACAAAAGGCACGTCAATAACAATAATACTTCATAATAATGTATAAAATATTTAAAAGACTGTAGTATTATGTAAACTAAATTAGCACTGAACTCTAACCACCAAACAAACAAATATCAAACTATTCACTTTAGTTCAAAGTCGTTAATGCTCCAGTTTGTATCAGTGAATTCTTTTACACTATAAAAACAGTTGGAAATTACCAACTTTTTTTCAAAATCATCTCAAATTTTCTTATTTCCAACTGTCTTATATTCACTGGGATTTTATTAAAAATTCTTATTGAAACGACATTTGGAAGCCATTCTGTTTTCTTTAACCTTGTCAAAGGTAAGTCAATATTTTCTTTGCTTCTTATGTTATACTGGTGCTGATTTCCTCTAGTCACTGTATCTTTATTTCTTTTTTGCCTTAAGGCCAGCTTGTATATGTACAAAGAAGGCAGAGTCATAATTTGTAGCTTTTGAAAAAGTGGTCTTCCACTTTCATGTAACTTTTTTTTTTCGACATCGTTTTAATCGTTTTTTTTTTACACTTTAAAAATTTTAACAGTATCAGATGAGGATCCCCATAGCTCATTCTAGTAGTATATGTTTGTCCAGACAACATACAACAAGTTTGGGGACCAGACACTTGTATGTTTGCAGTATTTTTTGTTTGTTTGTTTTAAACAGCTTTAACTATTAGACGTTAGACAACAGCTACAAACAGAAGATTTTTGAGTTTTTGTATATAACGCAATCATTTCCCATTTCCCTATACTATGCAAACATTGGTTTAACTTGTTCCAATATTCTTCGATTAAAAAGTAACATATTTTTTAGTGCATAATATCAGTATGCCTGTTTAACAATTTAAGACAGTAGAACAAGTTGTAGGGATACATGTTTAGAAAGGTTGAGGAAAGAACTTGGAAATTACTAGCAAAACTGTTATTGCAATGCACAATAATTGCCAAGCGATAACTTAAGACTGTATTAGGGCAATATACTGTATTATATTCTGTGTATATCTGTGTTGTACTTGGACTAATAGACGTTAGTGTTGGTAGAAATGTCTAAATTCCAAACAGAAGATTTCGAATTTGGATATAATGCAATCATTTCCCATTTCCTATACTATACAAACATTGGTTTAACTTGTTCCAATATTCTTCGATTAAAAAGTAACATATTTTTTAGGGCATAATTTCCTATGCCTGTTTAAGAATGTAAGACAGTAGAACAAGTTGTTTCCATGTTTAAAAAGGTTGAGGAAAGCTGATTCCAATCCACAATAATTACCATGCGATAACTTAAGACTGTTTTTAGTGCAATATATGTTATATTCTATTGTATATCTGTGTTTTTCTTGGTTGTTCTTGGACTAATAGACGTTAGACAATGGGTACAAAACAAGGATTTCGAACTTGGATATAATTTCCCCAGATTAGAAACTTATTTCTTAGCTGTTACATGTTTAGAAAGGTTGAGGAAAGAACTTGGAAATTACTAGCAAAACTGTTATTGCAATCCACAATAATTGCCATGCGATAACTTAAGAATGTTTTAGTGCAATATATGTTTATATTCTATTGTATATCTGTGTTTTTCTTGGACTAATAAACATTAGACAATGGCTACAAAACAGAAGATTTCGAACTCGGATATAATTTCCCTAGATTAGAAACTTATTTCTTAGTTGTTACATGTTTAGAAAGGTTGAGGAAAGAACTTTGAAATTACTAGCAAAACTGTTATTGCAATCCACAATAATTGCCATGCGATAACTTAAGAATGTTTTAGTGCAATATATGTTTATATTCTATTGTATATCTGTGTTTTTCTTGGACTAATAGACATTAGACAATGGCTACAAAACAGAAGATTTCGAATTTGGATATAATGCAATCATTTCCCCAGATTAGAAACTTATAATGGTTTAACTTGTTCCAATATTCTTTTATTAAAAGGTAACATGTTTTTTAGCGCATAATATCCTATGCCTGTTTAAGAATGTAAGATGGCAGAAGAAGTTGTTACATATTTAGAAAGGTTGAGGAAGAACTTGGAAATTACTAGCAAAACTGTTATTCCAATTCACAATACGATAACTTACGAATGTTTTAGTGCAATATATTCTTTTGTATATCTTTGTTTTTCTTGGTTATTCGACAGATTTAATTGTAGTCCAACTTTGTTTTGTGCAGTGATTTTACATTTTGACCTGACCAAAGACATTTAACACAATACATTCTCTACTGTCTAATCATTCGTCATTTGCACATCCATAACTCTAGGAGCGAATATCAATCTGTTACTCACTGAGGAAGTTACTTCTATCTAGTTATGGTATAAATCCCATTAATTTATTAAATTCTCTAATGGAATTATATATGTAAATTGAATACTTATTAGATTACAAAAATATAGAATAATTCATTTACCAGTTAAATTGGAAACTGATCACTATTTTGGGGGAGTTAAGTACGTAAATTGAGTGCTTCTTAGATTGCAAAAATGTAGGGGAATTTTGTACCTAAATTGAGATAAAAAGACTACTGGTTCCACTAAGTTTTCCTTTCTTTAAGTAATTTGTTTAATTGTACAAACAATTAATTCGATAGAAAATTTTTTTTTTTTTTTAGAAATTACATTATCTGTGTAGGATCAGCTTTCCACTGTGGTGAAATTAGACTTACTCCTGTAAAAAGACTACAGAAAAATACTACTGTAGTAAGATATTACTGCGAAACTCCGCAAACTATCTCTAGAGAGAAATTACTTTTGCTCAAATAAGAAGTGTTTAAACATGTATAACATATAAATTCCAGTTAAATTACTAGTTTTAATAAATGCGTATATACCGCAATTCTTGCTTTTATTTATTACATGTTAAGCTCTAAGATACGCACTTTCGACTTTTTACAATTTTAACTGCAAACTTACAGTAGTTATCTCTAGAGAAAATTACTTTTGCTCTAATAAAAAGTGTTTAAAAATATATAAGTTCCATTTAAATTACTAGTTTTAATATGTACGCATAAATCGCTATTCTTACTTTTATTTCTTACATGTCAATTTGTAAGATAGGCACTTTCTACATTTCTAACCGAAAACTTACATCTCTTCTTTGCAAGAATTGACGGAAATATGTGTGTCAATTGAGTACGTTTTAGATTAGAAAAGTGATTAAATATGTGGAATTTGATACGTAAATTGAGATACAACAGTTATTAAATCTCTGGTTAAACACTAGCTTTTTTTTTCCCCCCCTTTCTTTAATTGCATAAACAATTAGTTCGACAAAACATATTATTAACTATTTCGTCGTACATTGCGTTAGATAACAGATCCAACGACTTTAAGCAGTACCAAAAAGAAAACGATATAATAGATTCTATAAATATAGTTGATCGATAAACAAAACAAAAAATTATCTTAAAACGGAAAGTGGAGATTTAACTCATAGTGGAGTCCTTTGTAATTAAGTGTTAATCGGTCATCGGCAGAGACAACATGGGCTCGCACAAAGTGTTAAGTGTTTCTCAGCTCTATGGAAGAAAAGTAAAACCTACTAACGAACGATTTGGACTGTGGTTATTATTAGAAAACTTGGACAACTTAATTACAAATGATTGTGTAATGTTTTTTAAAAAAAAAATAAGGACTGTTCGGTTATTATCGGCTCTGTAGTTCGGCTGTCCTCGGTGTGTTTTGTATAATAGGCTAAAT
The DNA here is from genome assembly GCA_011037195.1 of Triatoma infestans. NCBI lineage: Eukaryota > Metazoa > Arthropoda > Insecta > Hemiptera > Reduviidae > Triatoma > Triatoma infestans. The sequence continues at coordinate 28,178 of JAAEAF010013835.1, read as the reverse complement.
AGATTTTTCTTAAAGAAGGAAAATGGAAATTAAATTGTAATTGCTTACCAAAAACCTTACACAGGTAAGTGACTCATAAATCAATATACTGTATTAAATGTCAATATACTTGATCGATAAAAGTAGATAAGAAGGAACCATAGATTAAGTTTTAGTTTATTGTTTACCAAAAAACTTACATAAGTATCCGTCTAAAAAAAAAAAAAACATCTGTTTACCAAAAAAAACTAAGTATCTGTCTAGTGATTAAATATGCGGAATTTGGTATGTAAATTGAGATACACCAGTTATTAAATCACTAGCTTTTTTTCCTTTCTTTAATTGCATAAACAATTAGTTCGATAAAACATATTATTAACTATTCCGTCGATAACAGGTCCAACAACTTTAAACTGTGCCAAAAAAAAAAAAAAAAAATAACCGTTATATTGGATTCTATAAATATATAATGATCGATAAAAAAGAAAAGAAAGGAAAATGGAGATTAACTTGTAAATTGCTTACCAAAAACCTTACACAAGTAAGTGACTCATAAATCATGTATACTGTATTAAATGTCAATATACTTGATCGATAAAAGTAGATAAGAAGGAACCATAGATTAAGTTTTAGTTTATTGTTTACCAAAAAACTTACATAAGTATCCGTCTAAAAAAAAAAAAAATAAGTAAATATATTATATTGCAAACATTGTGCATACATAGAGGTTAATAAACTTTTGTACGAATGGAAAAATACAGGTTAATGAACCCTGGCCTGGGGTACGTGGGGCAGAGCCTCTCTTTAAGTCTCTGTGTATATATTTTATAAATATATATCTATAGAGAGAGAGAGAGAGAGAAAGGATATGAGAGAGATGAGGGAGAAGTATGTGGGTGAGGTATAAGGATCTAAAGAAAACTACTATTGCCAAGTTACCACTATAGCTGAGTGGTGTAAGTGATGGACTTGGATGACGAAGGTTGTGAGATCGTTTTTGCTGACCTCAGCAAAAAAAAAAATTAATTTTTAATATTTCTTCGCCTACAGGAAAAGGGGAGGGGGTGAGGGAAAAGTTGGGGGAGTGGAGGGGGTCAATTGGTGGGAGAGGGGCAACTAGGGTTGGTGAGGGGGTGGTGGAAATTGGACAGGGAATGGTTGGGACGTATAATCTGAGGGGGGTAGGTGAGGGAGTGAAAATCTGTCCTGGAACCGGCAAACATATACTACTCGTATAATGTAAATATTCGTTACAAACATAAAAGAATTAAGTGCACCTTTCGTAGCTTTCTAAAATTCTCTTTTAATCTTATTTTGGATTAGGTTTTTTGTTCGTCCTTTTCCTAATATTGGAATAACCCGGCTTACTCTTTAATTTTGAATCTCAGTTACAATTATAGATATTTCTGGCACTCTAATTTATTATGTAAATATGTATTGGACGTAAAATAAAGAATATTATTATTAAAAAAAAAAAAAAAAAAAATTAAAAATAATTTTTGAATCTCTATAGAGATTAAAAGTAAACATAGTATTACAATGTTTGTTGTGGTGGTTGGTTCCGCAGAGCTGGAAAGCATCAGAGACATTTTCCGTGGTAGCCTGCTTCGTTTTGTGGTCATCGACCGGTTTCGGGCGTTCGCCCATCTTCAGGATGCGTTTTTTCAGACAGTGTGCCAACTCAGAGAGTTAGTGTGAAACTAAGTCTCTGTACGAGTCTGTGTTGGCACACTGTCTGAAAAAACGCATCCTGAAGGTGGGCGAACGCCCGAAACCGGTCGATGACCACAAAACGAAGCAGGCTACCACGGAAAATGTCTCTGATAGTATTACAATCTTAAAATAAAACAAATTTTAAGTTTTGGATAAAATATAGCAAATGTTATAAATAATAATATTAAAATAAAATTCTAAAATTAACATAATTCTAGAATAAATAAATTTCAGAAATCACAATTTTATTTCAGGTTAATTATTGAAAATCCATATCCTTTTCTTTATTCTTTTATTTTCCAACATTTTTGACTATAGATCCTAGGTCCTTTTCCTTCAGGAAAATTGAATCGTATTTCCTTTGTGCGGTCACGAGGTTATTGCACTTTATGTGAGAAGTGCTATTGAGGATTTTCCGTAATGTTAACTGAAATAATATTGGCAATCAATCCGAAAATGCAGTTACAATATAATTTTGTTTAAATTTACCTACTTTATGCTCGCAAGGGGTATCTGTTGCATGTAGTTACTTGGGGAGTGGCGACCCTACGTGTTACCACAGCTCTGTACTCCATGTACTTTGTGAGAACAGTTCACAATACACTTAAACTACACACACTCTACACTTTACAGACAAGGGCAACAAACTGGGGTCCCTGTTCCTAGTTAATTGGCGTAAGCCAAGGGAGAAGAAAGGGATTAGCTCAGTGGTAACACGCTGGACTACCAACGCGGAGGTCCCGGGTTCGAATCGAGCATGCTGCCCTTAGGTTTCTCTTCCTAGGAGCCTCTACAACTCACTGTACGGTGATGAGCACTGTTGCCTGTAACCAGAGAATGCTTGGAGGCCGGCTTTGCACTGATAAGGTTCCTGGGGCACAATAGATCCTTCAGCTCGCAGTGCTATAATCCCCTACGTCTATCTACCTTATATCCTGTAACGGCAAGAGAGAAAACACACAAGCCCGACCGAAAGAAAACAAACACTCTCAGGTACTCTCTCAGCAAGCAGGCTAGAGTGGGGAACCTGTATATAAGCCAGTAACAGATCGGGACATCCATCAGTCTATCAGATTCAACCATATACATCGGATTGTGTCATGTCTCTACTCCCACCATTTTATTCTATAAAATCATAACAAGTCCAGTGCAGTTTGTGTAGACTTATAGCCATATTATAACAGTGTTTCCATATATCTCGTCTAATTAATCAATCCCGAATTCTCTCCTCATCAACTCCATTAAAATCCTTTCTGAACCTAATAACCTTCCCCATTTCAATACACAACATTTCTTAGTGGTTACCATATATATCTTCAGTTTTTATATTATGTTTTATATCGTCTCCACTGCTGTAGAAAAAAATAAAACAATTAACGTGACAGTAAACTTCATTTACAATTTCCTATTTTAGTTGGCGAACCTGAACTCGAAATTGTATAAAGCTGCGTTTACTTTCTTGATCAAATAATTAACTATTTATTCTTGTAAAGATAAAATGGCAAGCTTAGTAAATAATTCACATGCAGCTAACAATTCTAAATTAATTTTTACACTTCTATATATAGCCTCTTATATTTGAATTGAATAAATTTTATATCTTACAGGATGGCCAGGTACAGGTGGCCGTATATGTTCACGCGGACGAGAAACCACCAGAAATAAATCAGAAAGACGTTCATGTAAAGAATTGTGCAGATCTTGTGGACATCAAGTAAGACAAAGGCCATTGAAAATTACATGGCATTGTAATTGTACATTTCATTGGTGTTGTGAAGTGAAATGTAATACTTGTACAAAAACTTTGATGCAACACTATTGTGACGATACTCCAAAACATTTTAGAAAATAATGTTTATTTGTGGTTTAAAAATAATGTTTAAATTAAAATATTTACAAGCTCTACATGTAGATAAGTATATTTTGGGGATTAGTATATAAATAAATGTATATAGTACATAAAATAACAATGTAAAAGTAAAATGAAATTAATAACAATAAACAATATGTAATAAATGATAATGAATTAAGTATATTAAATATAAAATTAATACTTAATTTTAATTGTAAAGAATGAAATTTCTTATTTATAAACGAAATCTTTTTGTAAATAAATATCCAAAACAATTAAAAATTTAACGACAAAATCTTTATTATATTACTTATAATTAATAATAAATAAAATTGTTTATTTTTATTCATTAATAAAGTATTTAACACTAATCAAATTGAACTACTATTAATGATTTTATACATTTGTGACTAATTACCTATTTCATAGCTTTCAGTCTTATTACCTATTTACTCCCTAGTAAGAGGAAATCATGTGAGCGAGTCAAATTTTCGAATATTTCACCGAATATGTACATATTTTGTGGTCCCCTAGCTTGAATAACTGAACCTAGAAATTGATCTGGATATGTATGCATGAGTGAGGATGTCTGATAAAGCATGAGAGTGAAATAAGCTTCACTTTTCGTTTAGTTTAAACTTACTAGAATGAAACAAAAAAATGTTAAAATTACACAATACGTTTAAATACGTTTAATTCACTAAAAATGTGACATAACTCCGTTTAAATTTCGTCTACAACAACAAAGTACAAATATAACTTATACGCATGAAAAACAGCAGTTAAATTATTTCATAAAATAAGTCTCCCACTTTTAATAAGAGCGCTGCACTTGTCGCAAACGTCGATCCATCTTTGGCTATTAGAGTGATACTACTTTTAGCAGAATACCATCCAGAGGGCTTAACTCAATAACAATGCAGAAAGGTGAAACTTAGTATTTCGTTTAGTTGCTATCAGAGGATTAGATTAGATTAGATTGTTGTAGGGGATTATTGCATTGCGACCTGAAAGATCGCATTGTGCCCCGGAGTCTTCTCAGTGCACTGCCGGCCTCAAGCAGCTTTCTTTAGCTATAGACAACACTGGGAACCACCGGCCAATGTGTTATAGAGACTCCTAGGAAGAAAAAATCTAAGGGCAACATGCTGGATTCGAACCGAGACCTCCGCGTTGCTAGCCCTGCATGCTACCATTGACCAGGATTCTTTCACTCATGGCTTACGCCACTTAACTAGGAACGGAGATCCTAGATTGTGTAGTGTGTTTGTCCTTGTCAGTAAAGTGTAGAGTGAATGTAGTTTAAGTGTATTGTGTATTGTTTTGAAGAAGTGCATGAAATACTGAGCCCCCAGTAACCCGTATCCTTGCGGTCGCTACTCCCCAAGTAACTGCAAGCAACAGATACCCCTTGCGGGCTATATCGGTACTCCTTGTATGTAACAACAGGATTTTTTCCAAAATCATGTTCGACACATTAATACTGGTCAAAGCAAAAATGTGTACGATAAATTATGTGGATATTAACAATTCCATATATAATGAAGAAAAACTTGAAGGTGCTGATTATCATTTTGATAAACATGTTGCTATTAATGATTTATCCGGAGAAGGTCCTAATTATGTTGAGTATTTCTATAATAACTCTTATAATCCGGAAGGTGTTAAAAAAAAAAAACATCGTGGACCCCACCGAAGACCTATGGATATTGGGGAGACTACCATTACCGGTGTTCAAAAGAGGACTGTCACGCGTCGTACGAAGATTAGGTGAAAATGGAATTCTAAATGTCGTTGAATGATTCTAAAACTGCTGGTGATATCATGATAAAAATGAATATTAACAAGTGTCTTCCTTTGTTGTATATTAGACCATTTAATGCTGAACATAAAAATGCTAATGTTAACGATATAGTACTCAATTATTTGTTACATATATTACATGTAGAGTTAGAACTTATTATAGATTTCAATTTAACGGTAGAATGTATAATGTGAGATTGTGTAATTTCAGATGAATGTAAATAAACTGTTTGATAAACTGGAGCGACAATATTTTTATCAAGTTCTATTCTGTGCATGATTTAAATTTCTATCATGCAAGAATTAAATTTGTGTATTTCTGTATTGTAAATGGAATGCTTAACGATCTCGTGATGGAGATCATTAGCAAGTTTCATCAGAATTTGGTAGAAAGAAATATGACAAAGATGTATTCATTATTTTTTGATAGTTGTACCATTATTTCAAGAAAAAAGAGAACTGATACAATATTTATTATAAATCGACTTATACAGAGAATTTCGTAACAGATTTTTTTTTTAATAATTTATCTATTGAAAAAGCAATTCAGCGAAAAATACCATAATACATGAGTAAACTTTTACTTTCATTCCATTGGGGGAGACATTTCTGACACTATGGACTAACCCAAAACTAATTAATCATATTGATCAAATAAAAAATTGGCTTATTCCAATTAAAAAATTCCAGATGATAAAAGATTGAATGAAATCTGGAATTTTTCATTGACCATATTTTTCTCTCTTAATACTGGAACCCATCATTAGTGTTTCTCCACAGTATATAATAAATATTATTGAAAACATTTTTTTTTTAATAAAAAAAGAATGTTATAATTTGTCTCAGTAATTGGGTCTTAGTAAAACAAACAAACAAAAAATTGAGGAAATGGTGATAAAAAGTAGAATATTATTTTACAAGGTTAGCCACATAACACGGGTGCCTCATTCACAATTAATAATGCAAATTAAAAGCGCTCTAATAATTGGTTTTAAATATTCTTGAAAAATCTCAGAGATATAGTTTCCCTAGGAATGAATTTTTCAAGAAGTTTCTGAAACTTGGTATGAGATTTTTGACTCTATAATGTTTCTAGGTTTTTGAAAGGGATTTTTGAATTTGTGTTATTAACTTTTAATCAATAACATAGAAAGCTTTAATAGGGTCTACAACTCATACAACATTAACTATAAACAGTGTAGCTTTTGTGGAAAAAATAAGGACCGACAAAGCTAGGAGATGAAAAATCCCCAACATCATCCTCATAACAGTGAATCAATGAAGCAAAAAAATTTGCAAATGTTTCTTATTATTATTATTCCCAAAAGGGGAGGGAAGTAAACCCTACGCTATCCAAAGCCCCCTCGGGCCCATATAGCTGCCCCTAAAGAATACCTACCACTGGGACTAGAATGAAAATCCAGGCCCAGGTTTTAACCATCTAAGTTTCACAACAGACCGAACAAATCGGACCAAAACCTTAAAAGGACACAGCTTAAGATCCTCTACCGACATCCTATTCCGGCCGAAGGTCCTAAACCTAATCTCCTCACAACCCAAACAATTCGTCATCAAATGCATGGGTGTTTCCTCCTCAGTTTCACAAACTCTACAAAAAGGGTCAGGCACAAGTCCCATTATATAGAGATGTCTCCTTAAACCACAATGCCCAGTGAGGAATCCAACCAGATACCTGAGGGAGGTCCGTGAAAGACATCGGACCCCACTACTCAAAGCTCCCTCCGGGCCCCCAATGAGCATTTTAGACTGCCGACAACCCACTGCACTCATCCATAAGGATGAGTGCTGTGAGGTCATCCACGTCTGAAAGCCCGACAAACATGTGTCAGAAGACACACCAACAGCAGGCTCTGGACCAATGAAAGGGAGAGAGGCACCTAATTTGGCAAACCTATCCACCTCCTCATTCCCAAAAATTCCCATATGACCTGGAACCCAGACCAGAAGCACATCCTTTAATGAAGAAAGATCTTCCAGTCTTCTAGAACATTCCAACACCAATCTGGAAGTGAAGACACATGAATTAAGCGCCTTCAACGCAGCCTGGCTATCCGAGCAGATACAAACACCTTTTAAATTAGTGTTACGCACCCTCTCATCCAAAATACAGCAAAGAATTGCATAAACCTCAGCCTGGAAAACGGTGGCCCACTCACCAAGAGGCGCTACCAAATGATCTCCCGTCTCAAAATAGACGGCAGCCCCAGACCTACCATCCATCCTGGAACCGTCCGTGTAGCATCGGAGATAATTCTCAGGAATCACACCAGACGGACCCAGGGTTAACCAATCTTCCCTAGAAGGCAACCTAACCCTGTAGGAATGACCAAAGACAAAAGTCTTCAAATTCCTATCAGAAGGGAAACCTGTAATGGGAATCCTTAAAAGCATCTCACGATAAATGGTAGAATGACCATATCGCTTACCCTGCCAAAAACCTGCCTGTTTAATTCTATAACAGGCTTTCATTGCCTGGTTTTTCACCTCCACAAAAAGAGGTGGAATCCCTAACAAAGTCTCCATAGATGCGGTCGGTGTCGTCCGAAACGCTCCAGTCACCGCCAGACAAGCCAAGCGTTGGACTTCTTCCAACAGCTGCCTAGCAGATCGTGTTTCAATGCGACGCCACCACACCAAAGCCGCATATACCAATCTAGGTTTAATGACCATACAATAAATCCAGAACATCATCTTGGGAGTGATTCCCCAGTTCTTACCTACAACTCTTCGACATTGCCAAAAGGAGATTATCGCCTTTTGATGTTGTGTCTTAACATGTTCCGACCAGTTCAATTTACTGTCGAGAACTACTCCAAGGAACTTCACTGATTTGCTAACCTGTATGGAAGTACCTAACAACCTAGGAGGTGTAAAACATACTATCTTCCTTCTATGAGTAAATAGAATTGCCTGGGTCTTAATAGGATTAATAGAAAGACCCTTATCCTGTGTCCAACAATACACCATGTTAAGGGCGCTTTGCATTAGGTCCGAAATAGTGGACAAACAGCGCCCTAACAATAAAATAACACCATCATCGGCATATGCTTGCACATAAAATCCCGATGAATTCATCCTAACCAAAAGGTCATCCATGACGACGCACCACAACTTAGGTGAGAGACAACCCCCTTGAGGGCAACCTCTCCCCACTTGTACTATCATGGTGCGCCCGCCAAGGGAAACCTGTATAACCCTACTCCTAAGATAGACACCTATCCAATTGATTAAGACGGGATGTATACCTTTTCGTGTTAAAAAACAAAAACATGCAAATGTTTCTTAAAAATTGTAGAAAAACTCTGATGTTCAAGCCCCGGACAAGACAAGGATTTCACTGAAGGTAGTATTATATTCATAGTAGTTAAAATGCCATCAAGTAGCAAAGTTAAAAGCCTTTGCTTTTAAACATATTTCGAGCTTTTAAAAGGAATATTTTAACTGGAAATTAGCCCGTTTCCAAAATCGTTTTCCAATTTGATCTTTGGAAGTTCAGGCGAATCATTATATGATGTACTGGAGACCTTGGTATGAGAGACGAAATGAGATACATAGTAAATTTGAGTTAACCAAATATCTGCCTACAGCATTTGGAGATATGTTGAGATAGTGGTTACGAAGTCGAATCCCCAATGTATTTAAAATAAATAGTTCCAGTTCAAAACCTAATGTGCTAAATAAATCCTAGAAGATCTATATTGCTTCATTTCATTAACTAGCGTTTTTATGTGGAATTAAAGTGAGGAATATAATAATACCCGTAATTGAATGTATATTATGGTGAATGTGTGGAGTTATCTTTTGTGTATTTATTAAACCCAAGTAACTGCACAAATCCAAAATAATTCTACAGGTTCATCCTGTAGTGTAAGTGTTGGGATTGTAAGCACTCCTGGAGAATTGACATGATCATCAACAGACTTACAACATGAATAGACAAAATAACAAAATACTGTACAAAATAGAAAATAAAAATTAACCACAAAAAAAACCATCCCTATACTTTTTACAGAACGCAGACCCATAATCAACAAACTCACTAAATATAACAATACTATTATACCATGGACAAACAGTGTTAAATATCTTGACACCAGACTGAACTTTACCACTCACGTGCAGGTCAAAGTCAACTCAGGCCGTTAGACTCCTTCTTCCGCTAATCTAATCTAGAATCTCGGGGCCTCCAAAAGGAGGTTCAGCACTTAGACCTCAGCTGGGCCCATTGTGTACCCCGTAAAAAACGCCTCACAACAGCCTGTATCATTACAAAACGCCAGGCTGAGGCGAGTGAAATTTCTGATCCCGCCTTTGGCTCCAGAATGTGGGTGCTATATTCTTCTTAGTTCCACTTTTGTTTTGCCAAGGAGATAGGCTGCACGAGTCTTTGAGGGGCCGCCAAGAAATTGGAGTGACTATGTTTGCATGTTAGCCTTTTTTCAATGGCCCCACAAGCAGTACTGTAATAGATGCCGCAGAAAGCTCCGGAACAATGGGCGTTCGTGAGGTGCCCTCCTCTAGTCTGTTTGCCTCTTCGTTGCCTTGAATGTCTTTGTGTCCCGGCACCCAGCCCAGCCGAAGGCAATTGTGATTTGCCGGTCTTGTGGTTTGCCGGAGATTCTAACTGTTCACGTCATTCTTTAACAATCCTCGACCCGATGCAGTTCGCCTTAGTGCGGCCTGGCTGCCAGAGGAGATCGCAATTCTTCTGCTCGTTACGCCCTTATCCCTAAGATTTAGAGTAGTACTTGAAAAGGCGAAGATTTCAGCCTGAAAGACCGTGTGGATGCTACCAAGAGATATGGCAATGTCGAAGCCAGCGCGCCCCATAATATGCACCACAGCTCCGACACTGGCACAAGTCCTGGAGCCATCTGTGTATACGACGATTTCGTTTTTACTCGTGTTTGAGCCAGTGTGGTATTTAACATCCACATGTAAACTTGTCAACCTGAATTTTGATTCAAAGCGATACATCGTGTTCATTAGATCTGTTCCCATACATAACTGTGGGATTTTTCCTATTTCCCAGGATATTTTCCCATGACCCTTGGATTATGTACGAGTTGCAGGTTGTACTCCTTCCGCTACTCCAAAATGATTGTACGTAACAAACTTCTACTCTTCAAAACCGTAATAAGACCTATGTTCTTGTATGCTTCCTCTGCCTGGAGCCTAATCTGTCACTAATATTAAAAAATTACTGATTCTACAGAAAAAATTCCTCAGACTTGCGACTGATTACCACGCTACACCAAAATTACCTAATAATACGAGACAACTTCAACAGCAACTGTACACAAGTACATCAAAAATAGACTACTAAAACTACTGTCATTCTTAGACTGCCATACAAATCCTCTTGCCGCGAAATTGGTAACTACGACAAAACCCCTTTTTCCATGCAATGTAAATCCCCAATAATTAATATGTCAATTTCATTTACATTGAAGGGAGTAATGTTTATAAATATGTATATTAAATTTGTAAATAAATAGGGACAAGCTACTTACATTTGAGAGGTAAGTATAGATTTAGTAGTATAGATTTATTGAGCCGTAATAAATGTAGGCGAATGACAAATGAAGAATTCATCAACAGTATTAGAATAAGTCTATGATAAAAAAAAAAATAATAATTTTTAACAATTGCACAATATCATGTATATATGTAAATATATACAAGGGACGTATTTATGAATTCAACTGATCAAATTTTGAACTTTGAAATGGAAAACAGATTAAAAAAATAACTTGCCTCACATAAATATTCTATGAATCACCGTAACCGTTTGTAGTTGGCGTTAAAAGAATTAGAATGATATCTTGATGTAACCGCCCATTACTGGGATCCCATTAGGGAATATCCATTGGGTAAACAAGTGAAGTTTTCTAACGACAATACTACACACAGATATAAATAGATTTATATTTTATATATATATGGAACAGTGTGAATGTAAATATAGATATATATCTGATGGCCTACCAATACATTTCAATCAATCAAAGCGCTGAGGAAGCAGAGCTTCAGGCGATAAAATAGTCATCAGTATAGGCGTTCTCGTGCACAGACAGAGAGAGAGAGAGAGAGATGTAATCTATATGCTTTGAGTTTGTAAAGTGTTGACATATACACACAGCCAACAAACACTTGAACCAAAACACGTACACACTTTAGTAGCAAAACTTACTAACAAAATTGGGATAAAACGGTATGGAGGGAAAAGGGGATGTAGTGAGAATCAGTAAGAGAGAGAGAGAGAGAGAGAGATCGAGCGAGAGAGTTGGAATGAGATCATGAAGAGTATGGGGAGAACTGTCACATATTATGAGTTGTTTAGCCAACTTTCTCGTAATTTTAACAATTTAACAATTTTCGTAACAAATCAATGGATGATTTAGTTTCGTTCAGCTAATTTTCTGACCTTTAATCAGTATATAGCCGGAAATAATAAATAAAAACAAAATAAAAAAGCATATAAAATTTTTAAAATATTTTATTAATTAATTAATTTATTACTTCCCTCGTGCGGAAATTGCAATAAAAAATAATTTTTTCTATTATATGGCAGTATATTTTTGTGCTAAATAGGTCAACTGCGTGTACTAATAATTTACTGAATCTTTTTTTTTTGTTTACATTTTTTGCACTTCCTTGAAAATTGTTTCAAAATTAATTTTTAATAAAACTTGGCTATGGCCACTACATAATGTAAAAAGTTATAACTTCAATTTGAAATATATTTAATGGGAAAAATTTATTTTAGGTATGCTTTCAGAGTGTGTTTGGCTTAAGGGAAGGGAATAGCTAAGTGGTTAGCGTACTGGACGCCCATGCGGAAGTCCCGGGTTCGATTCCAACTCTGCTGCCCTTAGATTTTTTCTTCCTATGAGCTTCTACAGCTCATTGACCGGTGATGAACAGTGTTGATTGTAACGAGTGAACACTGTCCAGGGGCCGGTCGTTCACTGAGAAGTTGACGCCCATAGAAGTTGACGAGCCTTAAATTAAAAAAAAAAAAAAATCTGGTGTGAAACACTCACACAACTTTCTCTTACTCCAGTTCTCAAAATGATGACGAATTTTATAGTTTGTGTACCAAATTTAATGAAATTCGTCGAAAACTGAAAAAACTGATCAGTAAAAGCGCACTTCCGGTTTACTAATTTTCTTGAAATTCGGAATTTCAACTATCTATTTATTTCTAACTAATTATGTTTGGATGATAGAATTGTATAATCAACTAGGATAGAACTTTGATGAAAATCTGACCCCACCCCTCCCCTAAAAGTGCCCTTAAAAGAACTTTCCCAGAGAAATGTTTTAGATAAAACTTGAAATCATTGCATGTTTAGTTTATATATGAAATTTCAAAAAAAATCGTCGGAGCCATTTTTGAGAAAATTGCGAAAAAGTGAATAAATCATTCAGTAAAGTGGTAAAGTAAACGCACTTTCGGTTATCCGATTTTTATGAAACTCGGAATTTCAACAACATATTTAATTCTAATTAACATTATTTAGATGACAGAATTGTCTAATAAACTAAAATAGCATTTTAGATGAAACCTAACCCCAAAAGTGGCCTTCATTGCATTTTCCCGGAGAAATGTTTCAAATAAAAGTTGTAGTTCTTTGTATGTGTGGTTGATGTTTGAAATTTAATGAAAATCGTCGGAGCCATTTTTGAGAAAATTGCAAAAAAGTAAAAAATCCAACTAGTAAAGTGGTACTTGCGGTTGAGGAATTTTGACAGATAATGTACTGTCAGATCACATCGTGATACCGAAACGGAATATCAAGTTTCAACTTTCTGCGATTTTTCGTTTATGAGCTATGCTGTTCACATACACACATGCATACACACACACAGAGACCATTTGCTAAAAACCACTTGTTTGGACTCAGGGGACCTCAAAACGGATATTTCCGGTGAAAACTCGATATAGAAAATTTGACACGATTACAATACTTCCTCTTACTAGGAGTAAGAGAAAGTAAAAAAAATTGAATAAGTTTTGAAAATTTTGAGCTTGAAGTAAATCGGTTTGACCGAAACGGCGACTTTACTAAACCGTATTTGTATTTTCACTCACTCCTAGTTGTAAGATGAAGTATTGCAATCGTGCCAGATTTTCAAAATTGAATTCCCCCCCCCGGAAATACATGTTTTATGGTCCTCTGAAAACGGAAAAAATATTTTTACCGAATGTTCTGTATGTATGAGTGTGTATTAACAGAATATCTCAAAATCGAAAATTCGCAGCTAGCTCAATCTTCATATTCCGTTTTTTGGCACGTAGATTTTTGTGGGCAAAATCCATCAACCGGAGGAGCGATTTTACTAAATTTTTTTATTTTTTCAGTTTATCATAATTTTATAAAAAAAATACGGCTCTAATGATTTTCTTTAGGTATTTTCTTTATTTTCTCTAATATTTTCTTTAGGTATAATTCCTATGGTATCTACATATTCGTAACATATTCCGGGAAATATTTATTTTTTGGGGTTCGGTGAAAACATTATGCATGCCTCTAAAATACCACTTAAAAATATAACATATTTTGAATTGTGAAAATTGCAGAAAAGCAAATTTTACAAGATCCTATTTATTATAATTAATTGAAAACCAAAAAAAATATATTTTATTCAATTATTCAATTTTATCTCCCACATAATATTCAAAATTATTTATTTAAAATAATATTATCTCAATATTATTTTTATTATTTTTATATACGAAGTATTAGTTTTTGTACAACCAGATTTTATTCCTGGCGTGATAGAGAAGTTACAGTAATCTTTAGATCCTAGATGTCCCTTTCATACCCAACAGTTTCAGTCCCCTAGAGAGTGAAAGAGTAATCCAGCATAAAACCAGATTTCTTTCCTATACGACTGCAAATAATACAATTCTCCCTCCATTTCAAAGTTTACTGTTTGCACTAGTTTTTATTCTAAATCTAATTTTAGTTTACAAGAAGGAGAAAGATTTTTCTTTTTTCTTTTACAAAGATAACGTCTTTGTTAAGAAATTCAGCCAGATATATATATATATATATATATACACTAATTTAATAACATAAAGTTGTAGTATTGTTTAAAATCTAATTTCACCAGACCTTTTATAGTTTCTAGGTTTTCAACTATTTTTACATATATTTTGTTATATCAATAAGTTAATTTAATGAATTACTACTTTCACAATAATTAAATGCGTGCGCTTTCCTTTCCAAATCTCGCCATTATAATATTAATTTTAATTATCTTTAATCTTAGATATAGCGCCTCGAATATGGGTTGAATGTCATAGTTTTGTTTCGGCAAAGAGAGGAAAATACCCTTGCTTTCAAAAGCTAAATAAAGAAAAGTAGGATTTCTCAATCAATGACTCGAACTTATTAATATTTTTAAATTGAATTTAATGAAGGTTAAATTAATGTAATATTAATATTATTCAGTTTAGAATTATCTTTTAACTGGATTAACTGTGCAACATATTGAGTGGGAAGGCAGTCTGCTGGTAAGAATGAGAACTAAACTTTGAGCATTGAGTATAGTTTGAGCAATGATGACGGTAAGATTGCTGTATGCCCGGCAGATGAGACAGACGGAGGGTATAATGGATCAAAGGAGTGTTGTAACTGTTTACCGTCTCTTACAAGGATATAGACCGAACAACCATCCACACAAATATTGTGGTACTTACTACTTCGCTGCCATTAGACTTTATGTTAGAATAGCTAGCTAGCAGGATAGTAAACATGGAGATATTCTGTACTAGTTTAAAGCCTTACATCATTTCAAGCGTTAATTTCACTGAAATTGACTCAATGCGAGAGACAGAATACAACATTAAGACAGAAATACAACAAGATTTTCGGTTTATGGTTTAATTCAACGGTTATACACCATTATGTCTATTTAGTAAGATAATGAATTTCACAAGTTATCACACTAGTTATCGTAATATATTTTCGAATAATTATATTTTTGTCTACATCAATTGAATAATTAACATTTATCCCACTAAAATCAGTGGCTCATGTAGTTTTTTCAATCTTCCGAAATTACAAGTGATTTTTAATATCTAGGGATTAAAAGCAAAATACAGTGTTGCCACCTTCCAATTAAACAAATTTTAAATTATATTGGTAAAATAATATTAATTGATAAAGAAATTAAAAAAATAAAATATATATTCCTAATATTAAAATAAATTAAAATTTCTTAAATTAAATATAGGTTTTCAAATTCCAAAATCAATTTAGCAATAAATTATATATCAAATACATAATATAATTTTGCATGACTTTAACCTAACGTTTTACAACCTTTCCCTTTTCATAGAAAAGTTTGTCATAGAGTTTACCGTACATGGTTTACTTCGTTTTATAATTTTTTCCTTTTTTGTTGTATAAATATAATATTTAACGCTAGAATAAAGTTCTTTTATAATTCTCGATCAGTTGCCGATCGATTCAAAGCGATATTTAATTTCTTTAGAAAAGAAATAACAGTGTTGTTTTGAACATGTTTAATATTTTAATAATATTAAGTAAAGTTCTAAATTAAAGATTTGTTTCAACATTTGAAATCAATTTATTCAGACAACATAATCTAATTTTGCTTAAATTAAACTTAATTACCAAACATGTTGAATATGCAGCTGAGTCCGCAATGTTGGACAATATCTAAGATTTTATTCATCGCAGTGTGCTCCTTTTTTTTGTTCTTACTGGTTTCGGATTCTCATCTATTGTCAGCGTAAAGCCATCCTATTCATACAGAGAGTTGACTTCAACTTAATATTTCTGTTTTGCACCACTACTGGTTGATTGGATGTAGGACGGTATTATAGCAAAAAAGTTGAATACAAATTATGATTACTGTTATATAATAAATAACTTCTAAAGTTACGGATTGTGCAGGTCACAGGCTTCTGTATCAAAAGTGGGCCCACTGTTCCACATTTAAGACATATCCTTTTCTTTCAGGACTGAAGATATTTCCTAGGCATGTGACCAAATTTCCCAAAGGCGTAACACTTTTATTGGAACTTCTTTTTTTTTGCCTGAATTTACCTTAATTATAGACTGAAGATCTAGGCACTGCTCTAAATTTGGTTTTTCAAATCTTCTATACCGCCCATTTATCTATTACAAACATTTTTCTGATTGCATTCCATACTCACATTTAAAGACTAGATTATTAAGTGTTCTAACTTTGTTCATTTTTCTCATAGATTCTGCGGAGTCTTTTAGTTTGTCTTCAGCCTCACAGTTTTGTAGTGAGGTGATGGCCATTCAATCCTTCTAATATTTGAAACTTAATTTCTCTGAAAAGTAATTTGAGTGCTTTACACTTAAGCAACCTTTTGAGATAAAAAAAAAAGACCTCTGCTACTGCGCATCTGTTTTAGGTTCTATTAATCACTCCCAAATACATTCACGATGTTAATTTTTTTGATAATTTAATCAAGGAACTTTTGAGAAAACACTCGCTCTTGGAGTTTCTAATTTTATAACCGGGAAAGTAAGATTAATATTATTGCAAGGAGGCAAAAAAACAAAATTGATATTCGAAACTAAAGTGAAAATAAAATAAATCAAACAAAATGTTGATTGGTTAAAGCTTTTCTCTTTTAAAAGTTTATTCTATTCACGTTTTGGACGCCTTTGATGTCCTTCGAAGTGCTGTTAAGGAGATGGTAGAGAAGTACAATTGTAAGAATTAAAAGTAAGAATATGAACGAAGTAAAAACCCCAATTAAGTGATCCTATATATTCATAAATTTCTTAAAATTATTATATGAAAAGTCCGAAGGAACTAGTAAATCAGTCTCGGAGCCAGTCCGGCAAGAGTATGCCATGAAAGGATAAACAGAATTACTTACAGAGTTACCGAGGAACTGCCAGATGAACGCCAGCATCGCCCTATCTACGCGCTCGTTCTCAGATCTAGACTGACTGACTACTGCTACCGTACTGAGGCTAGGCTGGCTTTATAATAGTTGTTTAAAATAATTTATTTATTTTATTATATGTTTATATATATTTTATTATATTACTTTATTTAATTAGTTATTATCTGTCACTCAGTTATATACTTACACTATTTCCATAAAAATTAAAAAAAATCAGTGGCTGTTAGGGAAAGGAAACCCTTTGAATATAGTGTAATTAAGGTTAAAGGTTGTTGTTAAACAAAACATTATATTGTAACTAGCTGAGTTTATTCACCATAATGATAACAGAGAAATTCAAATATATATATATATGAAAGGAATAGTTTACAAAATAAACTAACTAATATAATTAATACATTCTTTAATGCAAATAGTTGTTTGAATACAAATAGAAACTTGTTACACCAAATATGTCTCCCCTTTAAAATGCACAAACTTCATTTATTATTCCTTGTTATATACTGCTAACTAAATCCTTTCTTCATGTTGTGTTTTAACCTAAAGTTTAAAACTTTGTTTAAATTAAAAGATGACGTGTTTCTAGTAAAATTGTGTTAGTTTACCAGTTCAAACACTTTTGTTTATGTTTATTATTCGTAGTTTGTAATATTTATATTGGATAGAACTTATTGTTGGTTAGTTTTCTAATTTTTGTATTTTATCTTAAAAATGTCCATGGTTTATTGTCTTTTCTAAGAATATTAAATATGAAAATTATTCCATTTTGACGATTACGTAGAATTTTTAACATATATGGGGTTTAGATACGTAGTTTAGATTCATTCAAGAATAGACTCATAGAGTTCTTATCATCTCAAACTATTAAAAGAAATGTAGAATTGCTTGTAGCGACAATTCGGAACAATCTTTTTACAGCCTCTGATCAACGCGAAAAAAAAAATTCTTAAATAAACACTTGTGTTTCCGGGTTGAGAGCGCTGTTAGATGTACACTAAATAGAGCAAATTTAGAGCATTAACAGGATATTAAACGGCTTGTGTAGGATTTAGTTAAGGGACTACTTTCTATATGGTGATTTATCATAATTAGGTGAATATCATAGGAGATGATCGTAACGATATTATGCCAAAAATGAACTTAATATCTTGAACCAAGTAAATGCAACTTATAGTGAATATCTAGTTCAACTAGTCCCGAGAGACACAAACTTGGTATTCTTCGTTAATCCCCATATATAAATATATATAAAACAAACAGAACCATCAGCCTACGATACGTTTAAAATTTTGAAATTTTATAAATATCTGCCCATATTTCTCTTGATGAATGTACTAGGAAGAAGTCTCAAAATAACTTTGACAATTTTTAATATAGCCGTTCAATTATATCACCATATGGAATGCCTCAAACTTGAACAAAGAAACAGTGACTATTTACGTTTAGAAAATTTGTGGCGAGCTTAATATTCTTCTTACGGCAGTAGAAAAAAGTAATTAAATACTTTGTATTTATGAGTGGGCGAGGAAACTAAGTATATTTATCATAGGGACAAGGATGATTTATAAACAGACCAACCTTACTAAGTGGGACTCCAACTAAATCGTGCCATTATATTATAGCTAGTTGTACTTTCAGCTCACGTATTATGAATATCGGCTTTTTATAAGTGTCGCGCTACACCTTCAACACCAGCCTACCAACAAATTGTTCCATGGGCCACCATGTTTGCAAACGTTCATTAATTATTTTAAAATATGTTAATTAGTTTGTCAGTTTTTCTTCTACCATCTCAGGTAAAAATGTTTTTCATGCTGTTGGAAAATTAAGTGCCTTTTCTTTGTTCAACACTGTGGAAGAAATGCAACAGTTTAATTAAAAGCTATTTGGTTGTTTAATTATATTTTGACTAATTGCGGATACATCTTGAGTGTTGTTGTTAATTAAATTTAAAAAAAGAAAGTGTCAAAGAACTTTCTCAGTTCAGTTACCTGCAGAGATTTCTAAAGTAGATGAAGATTCCAACTAATTGTAAAACTACCTACTGTTCACTAGAAAGTTTATAGCAATCCACCTTGCCCAGCAAATATTTCATGTCATTTGGTGAACATAAATTTGGAGAATAAACTGTGGAGAATAAAGCACACATACACGCACACACACGCGCACACACACACACACACACAAAATCTTTAAATTTTAAAAGTGGAATACTTCATTATATTTGTTATAATAGTGTATAGATGTTACTGCGGTTAATGTTAATAGTTGAGACAGGTGACTGTTGAAGATAAGAAAAATACAGACTATTGTCACTTGTACGGACAATTGTATTTTACGAAACTGTTTGAGTAGAAATATACTTATAAGAAATGTTAGAGTGGCCAAGAGAAAAGCGGGGATTGCTGGCATTGGCGTATTAGAACTCATGCTTGTTCCAAAGATCTTTTAGCCCAGATTGGCTGACATGTCAAGAACACTTTGTCTTGTTAAAGGGCTTTTTAAAGAGGGTAAATTTAAGACATCTTTTAGTCGACGGATGGATTAAGTAATTGAAGTTGTAGACCCTTCGATCTTTCTTAGATTAGATTAGATTAGATTAGATTGAAAAAGAGTTGGTTGGGCCTCATTCGACCGCGACCTACACTAGGATTTCTATTAGTGGCTCCTCAATAGCGCGTCCTCCAGCTTAGCCTTTCTAAGCAGGCCTAGCAAAGCTGAAAGCGGCTCCGTCATGAAACTCTTAGCTTCCGGATTGCTTACTCCCAGCTGAATAAACCTTGTCCTTATCAGGCCGATATAGACGCAAAGAATGTGTAGCGGGGTTTCTTTCTCGGCCTTTACAGAATTGGCACAGCGCGTTGATTTCAAGGTATAGCTGATGTATGTGGCTGTTCAGCCTACAATGCCCCGATAGTAGCCCCACTATGTCCGTCCGGTTTTCGTTCAGTAGGTCCCTGGTAAAATCAGTAGGCACTGCCAAACAATGGCACCTTTCCTTGGTGTTGGGCCTTTCTAATAATATTAATGAGAATTTAATGTGTGAACAGAATTCCGAGTTTAATGAAAATCGGGTTATCTGAAATTATTATAAGTGGATAATATCTGTATAATTTCCAAAAAGTTCTTATTGTTTAATTCAGTGTCTAGGTCTATTGCCTGTTATGCAGCTCAGATATGGGGCTATCAACGCTATGAGGTGTTAGAACAGTTGTTAAAATTTTTTATTAAAAAACTGTATTCACTGCCTAATATTACCCCCAATTATATGCTCTATGTGGAGACGGGTGTGGATTTACTGTTGTTGTTTACTTTAAGGATGCATTTCAATTACTGTCTGAAGGTGTTGAACCTGCCTCAATCTAGACTCCCCAGAATTTTGGCGTTGGAAGTAATCAAACAGAACGCCTATTGGTTTGGTAGTTGGATAAGGTTGGCGGAGAAATATGACTGTGTGTTTAGCCCCTCTATTAATGACTGGGAGTGTTGGAGAGATCAGCTGGCAGCGCTGATAGTCAGGATTAGAACGGTTCATCGGGAAGAAGTTATTGCGTCGGCTAGGGCATCCGTTAGATTTTCACATTATGGACAGTTGGATTTGAATGAAATGCTATTTTCCTTTGAACGGCACGATGATAATAGGACATATACACTTCAGCATTTGCGATGGCTTTTTAAGCTAAGAGGTGAACTTTTATTCCTGAATCACACTCCTTGGCTGGAGAGGGATGTCCAGACGTGTTCTTTATGCAATTTAAATGCTAGAGAAGATATCGTTCACTTTCTTGCAGTCTCCCCTATACTGACGGAATTCCGATTGCGTTACTTGGGAGTCCGTACCCTCGCTGTGAGTTCACTGAGAGATTATTTAAATGCTCTGGACTGTCATGGTCTTATAAATTTCGCCAGATCTGCTTGGCGCTACCGTTTTCAGTTGGTGCAGGAATTTAATTTTTGATTGTTGTTAATTTTCATCATGTAACTTAATTTGGTATTATTATAATTTATGTATGTATCATAAGTTTTTTGTTTTTATACTATTCTTTGGATTATGTAATATTGATAAAAGTTTATTTTTCCATTTAATTAACGGCATTAATTCCTTAAATTAAATTAGTAATTTATTTACTTGGCATTTATTACATTTGATTGATGACACTTATTGTTTTTAGTAATATGAAGTTGTTGGTTCATGTGTATTAGGATTTAAATTGGTTTTGTTTTACATCAACCTCCATGGGGGTTTCCCAAGCCGTATATACTTGTGTTTTCAGTTTTGCTATAGAAATGTTTATTTGTGTTTCAATAAAGTATATTATTATTATTATTATTATTATTAATATCTGTATATTAGATATTTTATCAAAACAATAAACGTAAATTGCAGTGTGAGTGCTTGATATCAGATTTTTTTGTTTTTGACTTTCTAAGGAGATTAAACAGTGATTTTTGAAAATAATTTCTAACATAAATGTTATTTAGATTTTTTGTAATAATAACAAGATATTTTCTAAAAAAATGCATCAATAGAGAGAGAGAATAATAAGTGTATTTGCAATAATTTCTATGACAGATTTAAGTGTACCAACGATTCAAAACCAAAATTCATGCTCCATTTAGCCTTTACATACACAGGGAACATAAACATCAAGTATATATTGAACGATGACATTTCAGCCTACAGACTGGTTGTACCCAGCAGTATATGGTACATAAGTACACGTCAAAATGCATCCTTGTCCCATAGTATTCTAACGTGTTCATATATATATATATATATATATAGCGATGGATTTCAACAACTAAACGTCTAAAGCAGTAAATTCTATATTACAATTCAAGTTATTATCCCTGGATTCCTCCTACTTCAAATCGATCATTCTTGTTTGTTGTTGGGGGGGGGGGAGGGGTACTCTAGTAGAAATAAATTATTCATGTTTAACTTAAAAAATAAGCAAATATAATTGTATTCTTATATTAGACATTATATCGTTTTTATATCGGTCACGCGTCAAGTGTTTTTTAATGAATTATAAAAATATAATTAATATACGTAGTTTAGGGTAAAATTCGGAAATATTGGTTATAGGTATGTTTTGGGGCGGCATCTTTAATCCAAAAACAGTGTGTACTCTCATGACATTATCTTATTGCAAATCTAATTAGCACATTTGTTTTGAACTTGGAATTTTTAATTAGATTTGCATGCCATGAAAATAAAGTTAGTATTTAGTGGTAAGTTTTTTGCCTACTTTATGCCTACAAGTTTGAAACGGCTTTTAAAATTTTTATTTATTTATTATTTTTAATTGTTACACCAGCTCTCCGTGTGCTATAAGTAACACTGACAAACTCATACTGACGCTGACACACCTCACACACTTAACGAGGGGCGTCCTACCTAGCGGTAACACTCCCTAATTAATTATTCAAATTAACTGCTCCCTCCTTCTGCGGAGAGGAGATCGCAAGGCCTCTGGCGCCTTAAACGTCTGGGAGGATTGTTTGAAATGCAACGGGATGATAAATTTCGGATAAAAGGATTAGAGTGGGAATGAAAAGTCTGATGGAATTTGTTGTAAGGGGTTCGGGCAACCTCACTTTTGCAAAAAACAATATCTACGTAAATCCATATAAATGGTTAGATTTGAAACATAAAATGGAGCATTGTTTAAAGTTTAAATTTAATTATAACCATCCTCAGTATAATCCTTAAAATCAATTTGTTTAAAAAATATATACAATAAAATTGACAGATATATATCTGAGAAATAAACATTCCAAGTTTAGAGAAAATTGATGCATCACATTTCACTGAAATTCCCCCCTCCCCCCAAAAACCGGAAACATATCCTGTAAAGCTGCACTTCCGTTCAATCGATTTTTCTTCAAATTTAGAATTAAGACACTGCCTCTTAATATTATATAGTTGATCTTTTAACCAGATATTATATTTAAGTTGCACTTTGGAAGACAAATTTTATCATAGCAGTTTCCCTAGACAAAAACTTAAATTAATATCAATTCTAATATCTACCCATCCTGAATTCTTGCTAGTTTTCAAAAAAAAAAAGAAAAGAATTTATTTAAATGGATTTTTGGGCCCCTCTCCGTTGTTTAAATTAAAATTGACGCTACATGATCTGGAGATAGAGGGCGCCCACAGTGACCGCTCACGTTTATACTATGTATAACCCCACCACCTTTTCTTTATGGCCAGCCCATTTAAACGTTTCTGAACATTGCGATAATAAAGAAACATTGGTAATTAAATTGTATTAATCGGAGTGAGAGAAAAACGTGAGTGTTTTTTTACAGCAGCGTTTTCACTTTCTCTTTCTTCCTTTTAATACTACTGATAATTTTTCTTTGAAACAACCCTTTTCGGGACCTAGTATCTTACTGTTTAAAATTAATCGTCCTTTAAATCCTTTCTACATTTATTTCACTTCAAAGTGTTGGTGCCTATTTATTATGTTCCCATTCTTCTAATTTACAACTGGATTTGTTCGTCAGTAACTTATCCTTGAACTTCACCCCCTTCGCCATTGATTCTCTCTTTCTCTCTTTCCGACTCCATTTAACTAATTCTCTATTCTCTCGGAATGATGTTTGTGTTCACCATTGCTACGGCTTTGTAGTGCTGGTAGAAGAGGCGCTCTCTGTGTAGCTCTCATTTGTTTAGTTTAGTAAATTGAATTCTGTAAGAAAGTTTCTTGATCCTTTCTCTCTTTTTTGCCACGTTGATTCTCTCAACTATCTACATTCTCTTAGATCTATAGACCGTTTTTTTTTTTTTTTTTAACCTCTTCTTTTCATTCTGAGTGAGAAATAACCTTTAAGTTCATGCAATTTTATACTTGGCCAATTTTTCAATTTTAAATGTTTTTACTTTCTTCTTCTTATTCCTAGTAAGAGGACACTATAATAAGATCGTTGTAAAATTATTGTAATTAAGTTTTCACCGGTAATAAATGTTATGAGGTCCCTTGAATATTTTTGGCGAATGGTCTGTAACAAAATATCTTAAAAACGAAAAGTCGCAGTAAGATCAAACACGATGATATTCCCGTACCAATTTATTTGACACAAAAATTTGGGGCAAAATCCATTCAACCGAATTTCACTGAGTGGTTTTCTTTTCCACCAGTAATTTTGCGATTTTTCTTTATACATCGTATACTATCTACATACATATAAAAAACTATCACTTTTATATTAAACATTTTTTTCCGGGAAAATTGATTTGGGGGGGGGGAGATTTCTGGTTTAAGCATTCCTCTAAATTACTACTTCAATTCAATACATCAAAACGCACATTCGATCAACCGTTATTCGCCAAACTCGTAATATTTTTGAAACATATTTAATTCTAGTTAATAGAATAGATAGTTAACCATATAGATGATAGAATTGTATAATAAACTAAAATAGCTCTTTAGAAGAAAACACAACCCCTCCTCTCCCCAATTATATTATATTTTCTATCTCTTGGGAAGGACAAAACTCTACGCTATCCAAAGCTCCACTGGGCCCACATAGCTACCCAAAGAAAAACAACAACAAACCGGGTCTAGAACAAATATATAGACCCGGGTCTAATCCGGTGAGATTCACCGCAGTCCGAACAAATTGGACAATAACCTTAAGGGAAAATAGGCGAAGCATTTCCATCGACATCCTGTTTTGACCAAAGGTCCTGAACCTAATTTCCTCACCACCAAGGCAATCTGTCATAAGATGGATGGTTGGTTCCTCCTCTGTCTCACAGACTCTACAGAATAGATCCGGCATGAGCCTCATTACGTAGAGATGTCTCCTTAAACCACAATATCTAGTAATGGATCCAATCAGATGCCTGAGAGAGCTCCTTGAAAGACACAGCAGCGTCTCACTAATAGCCCTTTCCGGACCCCCGATGATTATCTTGGATTGCGGGCAACCAACTGTGTTAATTCATAAGAATGAATGCTGTGAAGCTGTCCACGACTGACAGACATGTGCCAGAAGATACGCCAATAGCAGACCCGGGACCAATGAAAGGGAGAGAGGCGCCTAATTTGGAAAAACCTATCCATCACTTCATTCCCTAAACTCCCCATATGACGTGGTACCCAGACTAGAAGGACGTCCTTCTAAGAAGAAAGCTCTTCCAGTTTTTTAGAACATTCTAACACCAACCTGGAAGTGAAGACACATGAACTCAGCGCCTACAGCGCAGCTTGGCTGTCCGAGCAGATACAAACACCTTTAAAGTTAGTGTTACGTACCGTCTCATCCAAGAACAACAGAGAATAGCATAAACCTCAGCCTGGAAAACTGTGGTCTATCCACCAAGAAATACAACCAAATGATCTCCGGTATCAAAATAGACCACAGCTTCAGTATGTCACCTCTCCCCCAAAAACCACCTTAAATAAATTACTTTTTCCAGAGAAATGTTACGAATACAAGTTATAGCTCAAGCATAGAGAAGTTGTAAAATAGTTAGTTGTACGAGTATGTATAGCTTGTAAGCATGTTTCGAGAAAATCGTTCGAGCCATTTTTGAGAAAATCGCAAAATATTGTAAAAAAAAAAAAACACTCAGTAAAATGGTACCTTACAGAAAATCACTTAAGTTTTCTGGTTGAGACCGGGTGAGTGATTTGATAAAAACTGACGTTTCGCCCATGTTGCATAGAGCCTCTTCATGGGCAAAACTTCGGATTTTAGCAAAACCACTGACGCGGTCTCAACCCGGAAACTCAAGTGTTTTTCATAGAAATGGCCTCGGAAATCAAAAAGATCAGACAACTTACTATGGTAGGATCCCATGGTGATACCCAAATGGAGTCAAGTTTGTACTTTTATTTTAAGCTATGCTGTTTACATACAAACACACACACACACAAAGAGATTATTTTCTGTAAAATTCAGGGGACCTCAAAACGTCTATTTCCTGTGAGTACTCTATTCGAAAATTTTACACGATTGCAATACTTCCCTTCACTTGTTGAATGAGAAAGTAAAAATATGAGAAGGTACCAATATTGAGAATTTATTTGAATCAAGCCAAATCTCACTCCATCTATAACCTTCTCCGTTGTTATAAACTCAAATCCGATGTATTGTTTTGAACTTGTTTCCGCGTATTGCCGCTAGATGCCGGCCTACTTAGTGTTGAATAATGTTACTTGCTTATGCTACTGTAAGAAAAAAAAACAAAATGGCCGCTTTTACTTTTTATCATATGTATTTAAAAGTTTTGAATTAATAATTGCCACTTTATTATACGGTTGCAAGATAAATACATTTTGATTTCATAATTTCACCAAATAAAAACCTTACGTATTTTATTTAATCTAAATCATCAGTTTTCTGTGAGAAATATATCTAATAAAGTGATTAATATACTAATAAAGATCTGAATTCAAAATTACATTAACGAATGGAAACTATTCCTAACTATTTCAATGCATTAGCTGTTTCCATTATTAAATCCTGATCAACTATACTCAACGAGAATGACGTAGATTTGCCAGACAATATTATTCCCAGTATAACTAGATCTCTTGGGAAAGCCCCAAATCTGTCAGATCTTGGCAAAATGAATTTAGCCAGCCCCGTTACTAAGTGATAGTTAATAGATCCGGGAGGTTTCGTTTTTTTTTTTTTTTTTTTTATCACAATCAATGTTACAGATTTATTTACATTGTATTAACACTTAGGTAAATCAATTAATTAATTAAAAAATGAAATTCTTATGTTAAACAATTGCTTTTTTTTTTTTTTGTCTTTATTTTCAAATTTCAAACCTGAAATTTCCATAATTAATTATATAAAAATATTCAAATCCCAGCTAAAATAATATTTTTCATTTTATTATTATTTTAATAAATTATATATATTTTTTTCGTAATATATCGCGATCAAATTAATGTACAAACTTTCAATCTATAGAAATTAGTTCCCTACCATTACCTATATAATAACTATTTCTCATTCAAAGATTTAAAAAAATCTGGTGTGAAACACTCACACAACTTTCTCTTACTCCTGTTCTCAAAATTGTAATTGACAAATTTTATAGTTTGTGTAACCAAATTTAACGAAATTCGTCGAAAACTGAAAAAACTGTTCAGTAAAAGCGCACTGGTTTCAATTAATTTTGTTTGCATGATACAATTGTATAATCAACTGTGATAGCACTTTAGAGAAAAACATAACCCCACCCCTGCCCTAAAAGTGCCCTTAAAAAGAATTCAATTTTGTCCTTTCCCCAGAGAAATGTTTTAGATAAAAGTTGTAGATATTTGCATGTTTAGTTTATATACATTAGTTTCAAAAAAAATCGTCGGAGCCATTTTTGAGAAAATTGCGAAAAAGTGAATAAATCATTTAGTAAAGTGGTAAAGTAAACGCACTTCCGGTCTTCTGATTTTCTTCAAACTCGGAATTTCAACAATAAATTTAATTCTAATTAAATGATAGAATACATTATTATTTAAATGATAGAATTGTGTAATTAACTGAAATTGCACTTTGTAATTAACTGAAATTGCACTTTAGAAGACAACCTACCCCCACCTCTCCCCCAAAAGTGCCCTTATATGCATTTTCCCAAAGAAATATTTCAAATAAGAATTGTAGTTCTTTCCATGTGAAGTTGATATACAACGTTTAAAGAAAATCGTCGGAGCCATTTTTGAGAAAATTTTAAAAAAGTGAAAAAACACTTAGTAAAGTGGCACTTCCGGTTGAGGAATTTTGACAGATAACGTACTGTCAGATCACATAGTGATACCAAAACGGAATATCAAGTTTGAACTTTCTGCGATTTTCCATTTATGAGCTACGCTGTTCACATATACATACATACATACATACATACAGACACAC
>JAAEAF010013834.1:0-18547 GCA_011037195.1 Triatoma infestans | reverse complement strand
AGCCGTTCAATTATATCACCATATGGAATGCCTCAAACTTGAACAAAGAAACAGTGACTATTTACGTTTAGAAAATTTGTGGCGAGCTTAATATTCTTCTTACGGCAGTAGAAAAAAGTAATTAAATACTTTGTATTTATGAGTGGGCGAGGAAACTAAGTATATTTATCATAGGGACAAGGATGATTTATAAACAGACCAACCTTACTAAGTGGGACTCCAACTAAATCGTGCCATTATATTATAGCTAGTTGTACTTTCAGCTCACGTATTATGAATATCGGCTTTTTATAAGTGTCGCGCTACACCTTCAACACCAGCCTACCAACAAATTGTTCCATGGGCCACCATGTTTGCAAACGTTCATTAATTATTTTAAAATATGTTAATTAGTTTGTCAGTTTTTCTTCTACCATCTCAGGTAAAAATGTTTTTCATGCTGTTGGAAAATTAAGTGCCTTTTCTTTGTTCAACACTGTGGAAGAAATGCAACAGTTTAATTAAAAGCTATTTGGTTGTTTAATTATATTTTGACTAATTGCGGATACATCTTGAGTGTTGTTGTTAATTAAATTTAAAAAAAGAAAGTGTCAAAGAACTTTCTCAGTTCAGTTACCTGCAGAGATTTCTAAAGTAGATGAAGATTCCAACTAATTGTAAAACTACCTACTGTTCACTAGAAAGTTTATAGCAATCCACCTTGCCCAGCAAATATTTCATGTCATTTGGTGAACATAAATTTGGAGAATAAACTGTGGAGAATAAAGCACACATACACGCACACACACGCGCACACACACACACACACACAAAATCTTTAAATTTTAAAAGTGGAATACTTCATTATATTTGTTATAATAGTGTATAGATGTTACTGCGGTTAATGTTAATAGTTGAGACAGGTGACTGTTGAAGATAAGAAAAATACAGACTATTGTCACTTGTACGGACAATTGTATTTTACGAAACTGTTTGAGTAGAAATATACTTATAAGAAATGTTAGAGTGGCCAAGAGAAAAGCGGGGATTGCTGGCATTGGCGTATTAGAACTCATGCTTGTTCCAAAGATCTTTTAGCCCAGATTGGCTGACATGTCAAGAACACTTTGTCTTGTTAAAGGGCTTTTTAAAGAGGGTAAATTTAAGACATCTTTTAGTCGACGGATGGATTAAGTAATTGAAGTTGTAGACCCTTCGATCTTTCTTAGATTAGATTAGATTAGATTAGATTGAAAAAGAGTTGGTTGGGCCTCATTCGACCGCGACCTACACTAGGATTTCTATTAGTGGCTCCTCAATAGCGCGTCCTCCAGCTTAGCCTTTCTAAGCAGGCCTAGCAAAGCTGAAAGCGGCTCCGTCATGAAACTCTTAGCTTCCGGATTGCTTACTCCCAGCTGAATAAACCTTGTCCTTATCAGGCCGATATAGACGCAAAGAATGTGTAGCGGGGTTTCTTTCTCGGCCTTTACAGAATTGGCACAGCGCGTTGATTTCAAGGTATAGCTGATGTATGTGGCTGTTCAGCCTACAATGCCCCGATAGTAGCCCCACTATGTCCGTCCGGTTTTCGTTCAGTAGGTCCCTGGTAAAATCAGTAGGCACTGCCAAACAATGGCACCTTTCCTTGGTGTTGGGCCTTTCTAATAATATTAATGAGAATTTAATGTGTGAACAGAATTCCGAGTTTAATGAAAATCGGGTTATCTGAAATTATTATAAGTGGATAATATCTGTATAATTTCCAAAAAGTTCTTATTGTTTAATTCAGTGTCTAGGTCTATTGCCTGTTATGCAGCTCAGATATGGGGCTATCAACGCTATGAGGTGTTAGAACAGTTGTTAAAATTTTTTATTAAAAAACTGTATTCACTGCCTAATATTACCCCCAATTATATGCTCTATGTGGAGACGGGTGTGGATTTACTGTTGTTGTTTACTTTAAGGATGCATTTCAATTACTGTCAGAAGGTGTTGAACCTGCCTCAATCTAGACTCCCCAGAATTTTGGCGTTGGAAGTAATCAAACAGAATGCCTATTGGTTTGGTAGTTGGATAAGGTTGGCGGAGAAATATGACTGTGTGTTTAGCCCCTCTATTAATGACTGGGAGTGTTGGAGAGATCATCTGGCAGCGCTGATAGTCAGGATTAGAACGGTTCATCGGGAAGAAGTTATTGCGTCGGCTAGGGCATCCGTTAGATTTTCACATTATGGACAGTTGGATTTGAATGAAATGCTATTTTCCTTTGAACGGCACGATGATAATAGGACATATACACTTCAGCATTTGCGATGGCTTTTTAAGCTAAGAGGTGAACTTTTATTCCTGAATCACACTCCTTGGCTGGAGAGGGATGTCCAGACGTGTTCTTTATGCAATTTAAATGCTAGAGAAGATATCGTTCACTTTCTTGCAGTCTCCCCTATACTGACGGAATTCCGATTGCGTTACTTGGGAGTCCGTACCCTCGCTGTGAGTTCACTGAGAGATTATTTAAATGCTCTGGACTGTCATGGTCTTATAAATTTCGCCAGATCTGCTTGGCGCTACCGTTTTCAGTTGGTGCAGGAATTTAATTTTTGATTGTTGTTAATTTTCATCATGTAACTTAATTTGGTATTATTATAATTTATGTATGTATCATAAGTTTTTTGTTTTTATACTATTCTTTGGATTATGTAATATTGATAAAAGTTTATTTTTCCATTTAATTAACGGCATTAATTCCTTAAATTAAATTAGTAATTTATTTACTTGGCATTTATTACATTTGATTGATGACACTTATTGTTTTTGGTAATATGAAGTTGTTGGTTCATGTGTATTAGGATTGAAATTGGTTTTGTTTTACATCAACCTCCGGCTGACGGGTTTCCCAAGCCGTATATACTTGTGTTTTCAGTTTTGCTATAGAAATGTTTATTTGTGTTTCAATAAAGTATATTATTATTATTATTATTATTATTAATATCTGTATATTAGATATTTTATCAAAACAATAAACGTAAATTGCAGTGTGAGTGCTTGATATCAGATTTTTTTGTTTTTGACTTTCTAAGGAGATTAAACAGTGATTTTTGAAAATAATTTCTAACATAAATGTTATTTAGATTTTTTGTAATAATAACAAGATATTTTCTAAAAAAATGCATCAATAGAGAGAGAGAATAATAAGTGTATTTGCAATAATTTCTATGACAGATTTAAGTGTACCAACGATTCAAAACCAAAATTCATGCTCCATTTAGCCTTTACATACACAGGGAACATAAACATCAAGTATATATTGAACGATGACATTTCAGCCTACAGACTGGTTGTACCCAGCAGTATATGGTACATAAGTACACGTCAAAATGCATCCTTGTCCCATAGTATTCTAACGTGTTCATATATATATATATATATATATAGCGATGGATTTCAACAACTAAACGTCTAAAGCAGTAAATTCTATATTACAATTCAAGTTATTATCCCTGGATTCCTCCTACTTCAAATCGATCATTCTTGTTTTGCGTTGTGGGGGGGGGTGGGAGGGGCTACTCTCAGTAGAAAATATTATTTTCATGTTTAACTTAAAAAATAAGCAAATATAATTGTATTCTTATATTAGACATTATATCGTTTTTATATCGGTCACGCGTCAAGTGTTTTTTAATGAATTATAAAAATATAATTAATATACGTAGTTTAGGGTAAAATTCGGAAATATTGGTTATAGGTATGTTTTGGGGCGGCATCTTTAATCCAAAAACAGTGTGTACTCTCATGACATTATCTTATTGCAAATCTAATTAGCACATTTGTTTTGAACTTGGAATTTTTAATTAGATTTGCATGCCATGAAAATAAAGTTAGTATTTAGTGGTAAGTTTTTTGCCTACTTTATGCCTACAAGTTTGAAACGGCTTTTAAAATTTTTATTTATTTATTATTTTTAATTGTTACACCAGCTCTCCGTGTGCTATAAGTAACACTGACAAACTCATACTGACGCTGACACACCTCACACACTTAACGAGGGGCGTCCTACCTAGCGGTAACACTCCCTAATTAATTATTCAAATTAACTGCTCCCTCCTTCTGCGGAGAGGAGATCGCAAGGCCTCTGGCGCCTTAAACGTCTGGGAGGATTGTTTGAAATGCAACGGGATGATAAATTTCGGATAAAAGGATTAGAGTGGGAATGAAAAGTCTGATGGAATTTGTTGTAAGGGGTTCGGGCAACCTCACTTTTGCAAAAAACAATATCTACGTAAATCCATATAAATGGTTAGATTTGAAACATAAAATGGAGCATTGTTTAAAGTTTAAATTTAATTATAACCATCCTCAGTATAATCCTTAAAATCAATTTGTTTAAAAAATATATACAATAAAATTGACAGATATATATCTGAGAAATAAACATTCCAAGTTTAGAGAAAATTGATGCATCACATTTCACTGAAATTCCCCCCTCCCCCCAAAAACCGGAAACATATCCTGTAAAGCTGCACTTCCGTTCAATCGATTTTTCTTCAAATTTAGAATTAAGACACTGCCTCTTAATATTATATAGTTGATCTTTTAACCAGATATTATATTTAAGTTGCACTTTGGAAGACAAATTTTATCATAGCAGTTTCCCTAGACAAAAACTTAAATTAATATCAATTCTAATATCTACCCATCCTGAATTCTTGCTAGTTTTCAAAAAAAAAAAGAAAAGAATTTATTTAAATGGATTTTTGGGCCCCTCTCCGTTGTTTAAATTAAAATTGACGCTACATGATCTGGAGATAGAGGGCGCCCACAGTGACCGCTCACGTTTATACTATGTATAACCCCACCACCTTTTCTTTATGGCCAGCCCATTTAAACGTTTCTGAACATTGCGATAATAAAGAAACATTGGTAATTAAATTGTATTAATCGGAGTGAGAGAAAAACGTGAGTGTTTTTTTACAGCAGCGTTTTCACTTTCTCTTTCTTCCTTTTAATACTACTGATAATTTTTCTTTGAAACAACCCTTTTCGGGACCTAGTATCTTACTGTTTAAAATTAATCGTCCTTTAAATCCTTTCTACATTTATTTCACTTCAAAGTGTTGGTGCCTATTTATTATGTTCCCATTCTTCTAATTTACAACTGGATTTGTTCGTCAGTAACTTATCCTTGAACTTCACCCCCTTCGCCATTGATTCTCTCTTTCTCTCTTTCCGACTCCATTTAACTAATTCTCTATTCTCTCGGAATGATGTTTGTGTTCACCATTGCTACGGCTTTGTAGTGCTGGTAGAAGAGGCGCTCTCTGTGTAGCTCTCATTTGTTTAGTTTAGTAAATTGAATTCTGTAAGAAAGTTTCTTGATC
The DNA here is from genome assembly GCA_011037195.1 of Triatoma infestans. Classification (NCBI taxonomy): domain Eukaryota; kingdom Metazoa; phylum Arthropoda; class Insecta; order Hemiptera; family Reduviidae; genus Triatoma; species Triatoma infestans. Next base: position 13,190 of record JAAEAF010013834.1, on the reverse strand, counting down.
CTTTCTCTCTTTTTTGCCACGTTGATTCTCTCAACTATCTACATTCTCTTAGATCTATAGACCGTTTTTTTTTTTTTTTTTAACCTCTTCTTTTCATTCTGAGTGAGAAATAACCTTTAAGTTCATGCAATTTTATACTTGGCCAATTTTTCAATTTTAAATGTTTTTACTTTCTTCTTCTTATTCCTAGTAAGAGGACACTATAATAAGATCGTTGTAAAATTATTGTAATTAAGTTTTCACCGGTAATAAATGTTATGAGGTCCCTTGAATATTTTTGGCGAATGGTCTGTAACAAAATATCTTAAAAACGAAAAGTCGCAGTAAGATCAAACACGATGATATTCCCGTACCAATTTATTTGACACAAAAATTTGGGGCAAAATCCATTCAACCGAATTTCACTGAGTGGTTTTCTTTTCCACCAGTAATTTTGCGATTTTTCTTTATACATCGTATACTATCTACATACATATAAAAAACTATCACTTTTATATTAAACATTTTTTTCCGGGAAAATTGATTTGGGGGGGGGGAGATTTCTGGTTTAAGCATTCCTCTAAATTACTACTTCAATTCAATACATCAAAACGCACATTCGATCAACCGTTATTCGCCAAACTCGTAATATTTTTGAAACATATTTAATTCTAGTTAATAGAATAGATAGTTAACCATATAGATGATAGAATTGTATAATAAACTAAAATAGCTCTTTAGAAGAAAACACAACCCCTCCTCTCCCCAATTATATTATATTTTCTATCTCTTGGGAAGGACAAAACTCTACGCTATCCAAAGCTCCACTGGGCCCACATAGCTACCCAAAGAAAAACAACAACAAACCGGGTCTAGAACAAATATATAGACCCGGGTCTAATCCGGTGAGATTCACCGCAGTCCGAACAAATTGGACAATAACCTTAAGGGAAAATAGGCGAAGCATTTCCATCGACATCCTGTTTTGACCAAAGGTCCTGAACCTAATTTCCTCACCACCAAGGCAATCTGTCATAAGATGGATGGTTGGTTCCTCCTCTGTCTCACAGACTCTACAGAATAGATCCGGCATGAGCCTCATTACGTAGAGATGTCTCCTTAAACCACAATATCTAGTAATGGATCCAATCAGATGCCTGAGAGAGCTCCTTGAAAGACACAGCAGCGTCTCACTAATAGCCCTTTCCGGACCCCCGATGATTATCTTGGATTGCGGGCAACCAACTGTGTTAATTCATAAGAATGAATGCTGTGAAGCTGTCCACGACTGACAGACATGTGCCAGAAGATACGCCAATAGCAGACCCGGGACCAATGAAAGGGAGAGAGGCGCCTAATTTGGAAAAACCTATCCATCACTTCATTCCCTAAACTCCCCATATGACGTGGTACCCAGACTAGAAGGACGTCCTTCTAAGAAGAAAGCTCTTCCAGTTTTTTAGAACATTCTAACACCAACCTGGAAGTGAAGACACATGAACTCAGCGCCTACAGCGCAGCTTGGCTGTCCGAGCAGATACAAACACCTTTAAAGTTAGTGTTACGTACCGTCTCATCCAAGAACAACAGAGAATAGCATAAACCTCAGCCTGGAAAACTGTGGTCTATCCACCAAGAAATACAACCAAATGATCTCCGGTATCAAAATAGACCACAGCTTCAGTATGTCACCTCTCCCCCAAAAACCACCTTAAATAAATTACTTTTTCCAGAGAAATGTTACGAATACAAGTTATAGCTCAAGCATAGAGAAGTTGTAAAATAGTTAGTTGTACGAGTATGTATAGCTTGTAAGCATGTTTCGAGAAAATCGTTCGAGCCATTTTTGAGAAAATCGCAAAATATTGTAAAAAAAAAAAAACACTCAGTAAAATGGTACCTTACAGAAAATCACTTAAGTTTTCTGGTTGAGACCGGGTGAGTGATTTGATAAAAACTGACGTTTCGCCCATGTTGCATAGAGCCTCTTCATGGGCAAAACTTCGGATTTTAGCAAAACCACTGACGCGGTCTCAACCCGGAAACTCAAGTGTTTTTCATAGAAATGGCCTCGGAAATCAAAAAGATCAGACAACTTACTATGGTAGGATCCCATGGTGATACCCAAATGGAGTCAAGTTTGTACTTTTATTTTAAGCTATGCTGTTTACATACAAACACACACACACACAAAGAGATTATTTTCTGTAAAATTCAGGGGACCTCAAAACGTCTATTTCCTGTGAGTACTCTATTCGAAAATTTTACACGATTGCAATACTTCCCTTCACTTGTTGAATGAGAAAGTAAAAATATGAGAAGGTACCAATATTGAGAATTTATTTGAATCAAGCCAAATCTCACTCCATCTATAACCTTCTCCGTTGTTATAAACTCAAATCCGATGTATTGTTTTGAACTTGTTTCCGCGTATTGCCGCTAGATGCCGGCCTACTTAGTGTTGAATAATGTTACTTGCTTATGCTACTGTAAGAAAAAAAAACAAAATGGCCGCTTTTACTTTTTATCATATGTATTTAAAAGTTTTGAATTAATAATTGCCACTTTATTATACGGTTGCAAGATAAATACATTTTGATTTCATAATTTCACCAAATAAAAACCTTACGTATTTTATTTAATCTAAATCATCAGTTTTCTGTGAGAAATATATCTAATAAAGTGATTAATATACTAATAAAGATCTGAATTCAAAATTACATTAACGAATGGAAACTATTCCTAACTATTTCAATGCATTAGCTGTTTCCATTATTAAATCCTGATCAACTATACTCAACGAGAATGACGTAGATTTGCCAGACAATATTATTCCCAGTATAACTAGATCTCTTGGGAAAGCCCCAAATCTGTCAGATCTTGGCAAAATGAATTTAGCCAGCCCCGTTACTAAGTGATAGTTAATAGATCCGGGAGGTTTCGTTTTTTTTTTTTTTTTTTTTATCACAATCAATGTTACAGATTTATTTACATTGTATTAACACTTAGGTAAATCAATTAATTAATTAAAAAATGAAATTCTTATGTTAAACAATTGCTTTTTTTTTTTTTTGTCTTTATTTTCAAATTTCAAACCTGAAATTTCCATAATTAATTATATAAAAATATTCAAATCCCAGCTAAAATAATATTTTTCATTTTATTATTATTTTAATAAATTATATATATTTTTTTCGTAATATATCGCGATCAAATTAATGTACAAACTTTCAATCTATAGAAATTAGTTCCCTACCATTACCTATATAATAACTATTTCTCATTCAAAGATTTAAAAAAATCTGGTGTGAAACACTCACACAACTTTCTCTTACTCCTGTTCTCAAAATTGTAATTGACAAATTTTATAGTTTGTGTAACCAAATTTAACGAAATTCGTCGAAAACTGAAAAAACTGTTCAGTAAAAGCGCACTTCCGGTTTACTAAATTTCTTAAAACTCGGAATTTTGGCCGTCTATTTATTTCAATTAATTTTGTTTGCATGATACAATTGTATAATCAACTGTGATAGCACTTTAGAGAAAAACATAACCCCACCCCTGCCCTAAAAGTGCCCTTAAATGCATTTTCCCAGAGAAATGTTTTAAATAAAAAGTTGTAGAGCGTTTACATGTTTCAGTTGCATATACCAAGTTTTTCAAACCAAATCGTCGGAGCCATTTTTGAGAATTTTGCGAAAAAGTGAATAAATCATTTAGTAAAGGGTAAAGTAACGCACTTCCTGGTCTTCTGATTTTCTTCAAAACTCGGAATTCAACAATACATTTAATTCTAATTATTATTTTTAAATGATGAATTGTGTAATTAACTGAAATTGCACTTTAGAAAGACAACCTACCCCCACCTCTCCCCCAAAAGTGCCCTTATATGCATTTTCCCAAAGAAATATTTCAAATAAGAATTGTAGTTCTTTCCATGTGAAGTTGATATACAACGTTTAAAGAAAATCGTCGGAGCCATTTTTGAGAAAATTTTAAAAAAGTGAAAAAACACTTAGTAAAGTGGCACTTCCGGTTGAGGAATTTTGACAGATAAACGTACTGTCAGATCACATAGTGATACCGAAACGGAATATCAAGTTTGAACTTTCTGCGATTTTTCATTTATGAGCTACGCTGTTCACATAGATACATACATACATACATACATACATACATACATACATACACACATACAGACACACACACAGACCATTTGATAAAAACCACTTTTTTGGACTCAGGGGACCTCAAAACGGATATTTCCGGCGAAAACTCGATATCGAAAATTTGACACGATTACAATACTTCCTCTTACTTAGGAGTAAGAGAAAGTAAAAATTAGAATGATCAGTGTGTACAGGCATGAATTGTTGTACAGGGCTATGGTGAAAATACTTCCCTTACATATTCCAGGTTAATTCATCGCTTATATTTGTTCAAATAAGTTAGATATGACCATCTAAATCAATAGGTTTCTCTGTTCGGGAAATTATCATGTGGGCAGTGGAGCTTTGGATATTATGTAGAAAGAAGCAATATGGGTGCTCTACTATTTACTCAATTAGGTGCTCTAATTTTTTTCCCAAGATCCTATCCCGTTATTTTTTATGCATCATTTTTATAATATACAATATTCCATTACTTAATATGATAATAAATAATTTGAATCAGAACTAAAAAATAGTTTTTTTTTTTTTTTTTTTGTAATTTTATTTGCCATTTACTATCTACAAAACAATGCAATCAGTAAATCTGATGAATGATGCTGTGGACGTGATTGGCTGGAGGAGAGAAGCTGCCCACTGGCAACACTCCCGCTTCAGTTGGTTATTAATCCATGAGATGGTCGCGGGGCCAGCAACGCCTCAGCCGCCGTGGGGGTTGTCCGGAATAGCTATGGAGGCGAGATTTTGGATTAGAGGATTAGAGCATAGAGAAAGAGAGTTATGGAATTTTCGGTATTTACTTTTAGCTGTTTCAGTCACGTAGGGTATGTTGAGATCTTTATGAAGAGAAGAGTTTGAAACGTAGAATGGAGCATCTGTAATTTGACGGAGAATTCTTGATTGAAAGGCCTGGATTTTTTGTGAGTTTGAGCGTTTGGTTGAACCCCACAGTTCAAGTCCATAAGTCCACATTGGTTTAAGTATGGTGTTGTATAATAGTCGTTTATGTTCTATTGGAAGTTTCGACCGTCTGCCAATTAGTCTTAGTAACAGTTTATTCCGTTTGTTGAGTTCCAGTCTTTTTAGTTTAGTATGTGGGTTCCATGTTAGTCGTTTGTCGATATACATCCCAAGGTAGCGAACTAAATTTGCAAGAGAAAGAGGTACAGAGTTAAAGCTGACTGGTGGAGAAGTACGGCGTCGCAGAGTAAAAGTGATGTGTTGACACTTCTGAGGGTTAAATTTTAATCGCCATTTTTTGGCCCAAGGTTCAAGTATGTCTAAGTGTGTCTGTAAGTGAGTGGAAGCTGTTACAGGTCGGAACTGGAAGCAAGAATGGCGGTGTCGTCAGCGTAAGTGCATAGTATTGTGTTAGTGTGAGTCGGTATGTCTGCTGTATATACAGTATAGAGAAGAGGACCAAGTATACTACCTTGAGGGACGCCGGCTAGAGCAGGAGAGTAATCAGAAGTGGCAGAGCCACAACTAACCTGAAAGAAACGGTCTGTAAGATAAGATTTCATAATTAAGTAGTAAGTAGAAGGAAGATTTCTCTTTAACTTCCACAACAGCCCCGGATCCCATACCCGATCAAAGGCTTGAGCCACATCAAGGAAGGCCCCGGAGCAATATTGTTTCTGTTCGAGAGAAGAAGAAATGGCATCCACTACTCTATGGCATTGGTGTATGGTACTGTGTTGTTGACGAAATCCAAACTGATGAGAGGGGATGACATTTGCAGTTTCAAGAATAGGACAGATGCGTTTTAGCAATAATTTTTCTAACAGTTTCCCCATGATCGGTAACAGACTGATGGGCCGGTAAGAGGATGGAAGATGAGAAGGTTTATTTGGCTTGGGAATCATTTTTATGACTGAAAATTTCCATAATGCCGGAAAATATGTAGTTCTCAGCACTGAGTTAAAGATGTAGGTAAGATATACTATTGCCTTTTGTGGTAGATGACGAAGAATTTCTGAAGTTATTAAGTCAAACCCCGGAGATTTTTTCTTTGGTAAGGATTTTATTAAATATTTTACCTCAGAAGGAGGGAACGCTTTTGGAGGGAGACAGAGAGGCAAGGCGGTATCTAAGTCAGTTAGTATTTCAGCAGAGTGTATGTCGTCACTAGTGTCTGGATGAGGTGTGAATATGTTGCTCAGGTGGTCTTTGAATTCGATGGCTTTTTCTAAGTCTGATTTCGTCCATGTTCCGTCATTACGTCTTAAAGGAGAAGGAACAAGTTTGTAAGAGAGTAGTCGTTTGGTAGCGGTCCAGAGTGATTTGCGGTCAGATGCCAGGGAGGTAACATATTCTTCGTATTTCAGGGATCTGAAGTTTTGAAGTTCACGTTTTAACCGTCTAGTCAGTCTGTTGTAAATCAGTCTGTTGTAAATCAGTCTGTCACTCGGGTAGTGAGTACGTTGCCATACTGCTCGAGCTCGTCGTTTTTCTCTAATTAGCATTCTGATTAAAACAGGAAGGTTACGTGTTCGGGATTCGGTCTTGTAGAAAGTTTGTTTGGTAGAGTCCCAAATGGAAGTTTGTATTGAAGTAGTTAGAAAGTTTACTGCGTGATCTATTTCATCTGGCGTTTTTAGGGAGATTAGCAGATTCAGTTTGCTGTCAAGGGTATTTCCGAAAAGTGTCCAGTCAATAGGTCCAGTAATCAAGGCAGGACGTGGTGAAGCAGGTTTTGGAATCGTGCTGAGGGTAAGAAGAACAGGGCTATGGTCGGAGGAGAGGTCAGTGAGTGTGTAGGTGTCGAGATATTGAGATGAGATTTTGGAAGAGATAAAAATGTCGAGTATGTCTGGTAATTTGGATGGTGATGTCAGCCAGTATGTAGGTTGGTCTGGAGAAAAGACGGTATAATGAGAATGAGTGAGTGTGTGTAGAAGAGTTCGCCCGCGAGGATTAGAAGTTCGGCAGCCCCATTGAGGGTGCTTAGCATTATAGTCCCCACCAGCTAGAAATCTGGGTCCAAGAGTAAGGAAGAATGTCTCGAAATCCACAGAAGAAATAGATTTATTTGGAGGGCAGTAAACTGTTGCCAGAGTAAAGTTAAAAGGTTGGCAGTCTAAATTAATTGCTGCAGATTGAATGAGTTCATTTTGATAAACAGGTAATCGGTGGTGAACCAAAGTATTTTTTATTAATATTGCAGCTCCACCATGGGATGTATCGTCTGGGTGATCGGTCCTGTGAGTTGTGTAGCCGGGTATGTAAAAGTTAGATCGTCCTGTAAAGTGAGTTTCTGTGATAAGTGCTACGTCTATTCGTTTGTCTTGTAGGAAAATGTCTAATTCGTCTCTGTGAGAGTTCAACCCATTGGAATCCATAAGAGAATAGTGAGCGAATGCTGAGAATTGATCATCGAGACAATTTAGGAATGAGCTCAGTAACGAGAGACGTGAGAAGAGTGATGAGAGGTGTGATGAGAGATTTGAATTCAGAGATAAATGTAGTGAGAAGAGAGGTAAGGTCGTTAGAGATAGGAGAGGGAGGTACCAGTGTAGGCTGAGCCGCTGACGCCCCCACGACCCTCGCATATGATGGACTGTTACTATTAAATGGCCTGGAGGTTCCTTGGTGCCTTGGTTCTTCAGGTGCTAGCTGCGGAAATTCGTTGGCTGCAGGTGCTGGCATAGCTGAACGGGAGACTGCGCCAAGATGAGGCCGATTTCCACTTCTGTCAAGGCTGGTTCTTCTCCTGAGGCGTTGTAATTCTTTATGGGTTACACAACCCCTATAGTTTGCTGGGTGATTCCCTAAGCAAAGGGCACAAGTTGGAGGTTGCTCCCGAGGTTTTGTACAGTCTGATGATGGATGGGGGCCTGCACATTTTACGCACCTCGGATTATGGTTGCAATATGACCTTGTGTGACCATATTGTTGGCATCTTTTACACTGTAATATTTCTGTGGTCTTATGTGGCTCTTCTATTTTTACAATTGTATATACAAGGGTTCTCAAGTTAAATATTTCTTTGTTGTTTTCTTGTGGGTCCAGATCTACAAAGAATAATAGAAGTGGTGATTTTGTGGTGGGGTGTTTAACATTTGTGATGTTCCTAACTTTGAAATTGTGGCGTTCTAAATCTTCTTTTATTATTGTTGTTGGTGTGGAGTGGTGTAGGTGTCGTATTACTACTCGGAAGGCTTTTTCACTTTTAATTTGGTATGTATGAAATTCGGCGTTTGTCCCTTGTAAGTAGTGTATGGCCGCTCTGTATCCATCAACTGTTTTTGTAGATAGCATAACACTATCTACACGAGACTTACAGTCAAAAGAATCTGGCCCTAATAGCTGGCTCAAAGTCTTGCAAAAATCTACGTAATTTGAAATATTCTTTATGAAAATTGGTGGAGGTTTTGTATTTTTTACTGGCTGAATTTCTTCCTGTGGCTCCCTATCATCCACACTGAGGGGTGCAAAGGGATTTGGAGTGCAAAATATGGAATCTGTTAGACTAACTTCTTTCAGAGTACGGTTTATTTGATTTTCTGTTTGCATGTCACTTTGTGAAATTGCTTCCAAAGAATTATTGATATTACACAGTTTTTGTTCATTATCGTTGGTGTCTACGGTAGAAATAGGCTTGACTTTATTTTTTTAACTTTTTGTGGAGTGTTTGAATTTAAAAATGATCTTTTTGAGCTTTTGTTTAGACTGACACTTCTAGTGATCGTGCCATCTGGTTCACAGCTGACATTTTCATCATTAGTCTCCATGTGGGAGAATTAATAATTAAAATTCTCTAAAAAATAAAATACTAAAATGTCCATGTACTCACCTAACCTATAATTCACTGTTTATTTACAAGTTCGAAACAAAAAATAACATCAGATTCAACAGTGTAAATCAAGATGCTTTCAAGTAGAGAGCTTCAAATGACTTAAGAATAGCTCCGCGCACTCATATACCCACTTTTACCTACTTAAATCACTTTGATTTTAAGAGCAATATCAAGCTGTACACTAAGTAGCACTAGCGCCCAGCTGACTCGTTAAAAAAAAAAAAAAAAAAAAAAAAAAATAGTAAATTTAAAATATCAGATGAATCATTTATACGGCTGTCTCTCTTAATGTATTTTTTTTTAATTTAAGGTGTGTCTACATCTATGCCAAAGCTTTCTCAGTGCCGACCTCCAGACAGTGTTCCCTTGTTACAGAGACAATCTTGTCCATTCACTGAACAGTGAGCTGTACAGGCTCCTAGGAAGTGAAAAAACTGAGGGCAGCAGTGCTGGTGGTCTCGAACCTGTGACCTTTGCGTGGCTAGTCCAGCGTGCTATCACTGAGCTAACCCCTCTTTATGCAATTATTATGATAATCTTGAATGAAGATTCACTAAATGTTTAGTTGGGCTCGCATTACATACAAATAAAAATGTTGGGGGATTTACATATACATATATTTTTTACCTGAATTTGATTACACACTGTGACAGATCTTTCTACATCAACCCCTAAGCAAAATTCATAATAGAATTATAAATTTAAGCCTAACTGACAGATTTTCCAGAAACCTTTAAAATAATTTTTTCGTAAAAAGTGATGGGTTTAGATGATAATGCAGTGAGTATTCTAAATTTAAAGAAAATCGATGGTGCACTTTTGGACTGCCCCCTCCCACAAATATTCTGTAAAGTCGCACTTTCCATTAACAAATTTTTCTCTGAAATTGGCATTATTATTATTATTTTTTTTTTTTTTTTTTTTTTTTTTTTTTTTTTTTTTTTTTTTTTTTTTTTTTTTTTGGCGCATCAACTACTGTGGTTATTAGCGCCCCCAAATCATTATTTACTTTCTCATACTAACGCCGCTCGATCTGGGATGACACATGCTGCTAACCTAGTTGGCTTCTTGCACAACACCTTGCTGAACAAGGCGGGGAAGAGCCCCAGGTTCTGAACCTTTCCACACGTCCCCACTTATATCATCAATCTGGTCGACGAGGGGGAGTGTGGATTTATTGTTATGTCATCCCTTTAATTGCCACAAGTAATTTGAATATAATTCACGACGAGTAAAAGTACTTTGGGTTGCATCAATATTTTCATTCTTATTTTTATGCACACTTTAGCTACATAATCTATTCCGAGGAGGCTATTTACTATAAAACTAGTTGGGGTGTGCAGTACTTTCAACAAATGTTCCTGCACCCCCTAAAATGAACTAATCCTAAATTGAACTTAAACCTAGTGGGGTTGAAATACTTTTATAAAATTTCTTTCAACCCCAGGGTAAAAAACCTAATCTATAAATTTACACTAACATTCATGAAATAAATACATTTACGCTAATAAATACATTCACGCCAATAAATACATTCACGCCAATAAATACATTCACGCCAATAAATACATTCACGCCAATAAATACATTCACACCAATAAATATATTCACGCCAATAAATACATTCACACCAATAAATACATTCATACCAATAAATACATTCATCCTACACATTCGTACAAAGGGAAAGTACTCTATATTCCTTTCCCCTAAAATAACTAACCTAGTTGGGTAAAGTACTCGATATTCCTTCACCCATGTTTAATTAACCTAATACTAGCCTAAATGAACCTATATATATTAATATCTTTTAAAAAAGCAAATAGCCTCCTTGTATAAGGAGAACCCTCTTGTAGAATCGCGCGCTTGTCATGTGGCAGGCCTGCTCTCTCTCTGTCTCTGCGCAGAGCCTGACACCCTTCCAACACGTGCGCCACTGTTAGCCTTTCTCGGCATCGAGGACATCTCGGCCTTCTCCCTCCTACAAGGAGGTGCCCATGTGTCACACGTGTATGACCAATCCTCAGCCTCGTCAAAATTACTGAATCATGCCGCGGGTAATTCTCGACTGTAATACTTTGCACATGTGGTTTAATATCTTTGAACTTCTCATTTATCCTGTCCCACTGACATTGCCATTTTTTATTAATAATTTGTTTCATATATATTTGTAGGTCAGTGGGACGTACTGGCGTTACAGCATCTGTTTGTGTAGAGGCAGCTCGTTTGGCCGCCTCGTCCGCCCGTTCATTACCGGACACACCAATGTGGCCCGGCACCCAGGCGAACGTCACCAATTGACCACATGCGCTTAATTGCAGCAGTAACCTGTAGATATTTAAGACCATTGGGTCTGTCGAGAATTTATCCCGGAGAGCCATTAGTGCACTTAATGAGTCCGTCAATATAAGAGATTTTTTATAATTATTTTTCTCTATTAATTCTAGGGCTTGGCAAATAGCAAATGTCTCGGCCGTGTACACAGATGCATAATGCGGGAGTGTCCAACTTATGGTAACTCCTTCCGTGTACACAGCACTTCCCACTCCGTCACCTATCTTAGACCCGTCTGTATATATAGGTCGAGAATCATAATAAAAGTTTAAGATTTCTAATGTTTTTGTCTGTAGACGACGGGTGGTGTCTCCTCTTTTTTATAAATTGCCAGGTCCATACGGACGCTTGCAGAGGGTAGGGACCAGGGAGGAGAAGGCGCAAATCCCCACTCCTCCACTGGACCTAATTCTATTTCCTCCGCGTCTAGTAGCTCTTTAGCTCGGACCCCAAGGGGTCGCGTCCGCGTGCGTTGTTGACGGAAATTTTGTTCATGTGGGCTCTCGAATAGGGTGGGAAATAAGCTATGAAATCGCTTTCCCCATATTCCGGCGATGTAGGTCAGAGTAAGCTGTTCTCTTCTAAGCTGAGGAGGCAGCATCCCCGACTCTACATAAAGGCTCTGTAAAGGACTAGTCCGGAAGGCGCCTGTGAATAATCTAATTCCTTCATTATAAACTCTGTCTAGTGATAACAGGCGTGACTTGCGCGCTGAGCTATATACTGGCGCTCCATATTCTAGTTTGGAACGGGTAAGTGTAGTAAAAATGCGTTTTAAAATTTCCCGCTCCGTTCCACATTTGTAACTACCAAGAAATTTCAAAATATCGAGGGTTCTCCTTGCTTTTCTATAAGTATAGTCTATGTGATCCTGCCAGTTTAACTTAGTATCGAATATGAGGCCTAGGAAACGGATACTTGTTTTATATTGGATCGGTGTGCCGTTCAGTAACAATAATGGGGGACTATGGTTTTCCCTTAAACGGCAGAAGTGTAGGCACACCGTCTTAGTCTTAGAGAATTTAAATCCATTCCTAGACGCCTTATCAGCCACTTTATCTACTGCCTGTTGTAGGGTTTCTCGGACCTCACCCAAGTCACTACCTGACAGATAAAGGGCGAGATCATCAACATATAATGAAATTTGGAGAGGGTCTCCTACAACTTCGGCTAGACTATTTACCGCCATCGTGAACAATGTAACACTTAGTACCGATCCCTGTGGAATTCCATTTTCTAAGACATGTGGGTCCGAAAGGACCGACCCCAGACGGACTCGGAACCTTCGTGACTCTAAAAAGCCACGAAGGAACCTTGGTAGTTTCCCTCTCAGCCCCCATTCGTGACACTTCCGCAGAATCGCATATCTCCACGCCGTATCAAAAGCCTTCTCTAAGTCGAAGAACACGGCCAGCACGTGCTCTCTATGCATAAATGCATTTTGCACATAGGCCTCCAGATGGCTCATCTGATCCAACGTGGAACGATATCTGCGAAATCCCGCTTGATGCTGGCTATAAAGTCCTCTTATTTCTAACAAGTATACCAATCTATAGTTAATTATAGATTCGAGGACCTTACTCAAGCAAGTAGTCAACGAAATGGGTCTATAACTAGAGGGGTCACTAGGGTCTTTTCCTTCTTTAGGGATCGGTATAATGATTGCCTCTCGCCAACCATCAGGATATTGGCCGGTCTCCCATATGCTATTGAACAACCGGAGAAGATCTTCCTTCCCGGCTGCGCCTATATTTCTTATCATAGCATACGGGATTCTATCTATCCCTGGAGCAGAGTCTTTACATTTTTTTAAAGCATTTTCTAGTTCATGGATGGTCAGCGGTTCATTGTAGGCTTCATTGATGGCGGTGTCAAAGTCGAGTGGCTGTTGCTCCGCGTCACATTTTGTC
>JAAEAF010013833.1:0-24619 GCA_011037195.1 Triatoma infestans | reverse complement strand
ACAGCATCTGTTTGTGTAGAGGCAGCTCGTTTGGCCGCCTCGTCCGCCCGTTCATTACCGGACACACCAATGTGGCCCGGCACCCAGGCGAACGTCACAAATTGACCACATGCGCTTAATTGCAGCAGTAACCTGTAGATATTTAAGACCATTGGGTCTGTCGAGAATTTATCCCGGAGAGCCATTAGTGCACTTAATGAGTCCGTCAATATAAGAGATTTTTTATAATTATTTTTCTCTATTAATTCTAGGGCTTGGCAAATAGCAAATGTCTCGGCCGTGTACACAGATGCATAATGCGGGAGTGTCCAACTTATGGTAACTCCTTCCGTGTACACAGCACTTCCCACTCCGTCACCTATCTTAGACCCGTCTGTATATATAGGTCGAGAATCATAATAAAAGTTTAAGATTTCTAATAGTTTTTGTCTGTAGACGACGGGTGGTGTCTCCTCTTTTTTATAAATTGCCAGGTCCATACGGACGCTTGCAGAGGGTAGGGACCAGGGAGGAGAAGGCGGAAATCCCCACTCCTCCACTGGACCTAATTCTATTCCCTCCGCGTCTAGTAGCTCTTTAGCTCGGACCCCAAGGGGTCGCGTCCGCGTGCGTTGTTGACGGAAATTTTGTTCATGTGGGCTCTCGAATAGGGTGGGAAATAAGCTATGAAATCGCTTTCCCCATATTCCGGCGATGTAGGTCAGAGTAAGCTGTTCTCTTCTAAGCTGAGGAGGCAGCATTCCCGACTCTACATAAAGGCTCTGTAAAGGACTAGTCCGGAAGGCGCCTGTGAATAATCTAATTCCTTCATTATAAACTCTGTCTAGTGATAACAGGCGTGACTTGCGTGCTGAGCTATATACTGGCGCTCCATATTCTAGTTTGGAACGGGTAAGTGTAGTAAAAATGCGTTTTAAAATTTCCCGCTCCGTTCCCCATTTGTAACTACCAAGAAATTTCAAAATATCGAGGGTTCTCCTTGCTTTTCTATAAGTATAGTCTATGTGATCCTGCCAGTTTAACTTAGTATCGAATATGAGGCCTAGGAAACGGATACTTGTTTTATATTGGATCGGTGTGCCGTTCAGTAACAATAATGGGGGACTATGGTTTTGCCTTAAACGGCAGAAGTGTAGGCACACCGTCTTAGTCTTAGAGAATTTAAATCCATTCCTAGACGCCTCATCAGCCACTCTATCTACTGCCTGTTGTAGGGTTTCTCGGACCTCACCCAAGTCACTACCTGACAGATAAAGGGCGAGATCATCAACATATAATGAAATTTGGAGAGGGTCTCCTACAACTTCGGCTAGACTATTTACCGCCATCGTGAACAGTGTAACACTTAGTACCGATCCCTGTGGAATTCCATTTTCTAAGACATGTGGGTCCGAAAGGACCGACCCCAGACGGACTCGGAACCTTCGTGACTCTAAAAAGCCACGAAGGAACCTTGGTAGTTTCCCTCTCAGCCCCCATTCGTGACACTTCCGCAGAATCGCATATCTCCACGCCGTATCAAAAGCCTTCTCTAAGTCGAAGAACACGGCCAGCACGTGCTCTCTATGCATAAATGCATTTTGCACATAGGCCTCCAGATGGCTCATCTGATCCAACGTGGAACGATATCTGCGAAATCCCGCTTGATGCTGGCTATAAAGTCCTCTTATTTCTAACAAGTATACCAATCTATAGTTAATTATAGATTCGAGGACCTTACTCAAGCAAGTAGTCAACGAAATGGGTCTATAACTAGAGGGGTCACTAGGGTCTTTTCCTTCTTTAGGGATCGGTATAATGATTGCCTCTCGCCAACCATCAGGATATTGGCCGGTCTCCCATATGCTATTGAACAACCGGAGAAGATCTTCCTTCCCGGCTGCGCCTATATTTCTTATCATAGCATACGGGATTCTATCTATCCCTGGAGCAGAGTCTTTACATTTTTTTAAAGCATTTTCTAGTTCATGGATGGTCAGCGGTTCATTGTAGGCTTCATTGATGGCGGTGTCAAAGTCGAGTGGCTGTTGCTCCGCGTCACATTTTGTCCGGAGGAATTCGGCCGAATACCCTTGTGAGCTGGACACTTTGGCAAAGTGTCTGGCAAAGGCCTCAGCCACATCCTCCGGCTTGGTGACGACGACATCATTGATTTTTAGTATTGGTATCAACGGGGTTCTACGACTGCCAGAGAGAGTTTTAATCTTATCCCACACCTCCTTTAAGGTAGATGATGTGGAGATTGTAGACACGTAGGAGGTAAGGGTTTCCTTTTTCGCTTGTCTGATTAGTTGCTTCTCTCTGGCTTTTAATCTTTTAAAGTTAATTAGATTTTCCTCCGTCGGATACCTTTTAAATCTATTTAAAGCCTGCTTTTTGGCCGCATTTGCTACCTTGCATTCTGGAGTCCACCACGGGACGGGAGGTCTTGTGACTCTCCCACCAACCGTCGCTATGGAACTAGCGGCCGCATCAACTAACGCCTGTGTAAACATGTTTGTATCAAGAGTGACATTCCCTGTGAAATTTGGGGTCACCACTCTGGTGGCGGAAGCAGGCCAGTTTGCTTTTTTGATGTCGTGTCTCCAGGGTATCACATAATCTGACCTGGAGATGGAGCTCGATACTAATAATGGAAAGTGGTCACTATGGTATAGGTCATCCAGTGTGGTCCATTCCAAGCGAACAGCAATGGTGGGTGTTGCTACACTCAGGTCAATTACACTGAAACCACCTGAGTGTGCATTAAAGCGTGTTGCATCACCACTGTTGAGGAGCATCATGTTAAAATTGTCTATAATTTCCTCAAGAGTTCTGCCACGCGCATCAGTTTTAGCTGATCCCCACCAGGTGTTATGAGCGTTGAAATCACCCATTAATAACACCGGGGAAGGGAGCTGTGACAGCAGATTCTCCAGGTCACTTCTTCGCCAGAATATATCTGGTAGGTAAATGCTAACTAAAGTGACCTGCAGTGGTATAGCTAGACGCACGGCAACAGCTTGTAAGTTGGTTTGGAGGGGTAGCCGCTTGCTGGGAATATTATCCCTTACACATACGGCCACTCCACCGTGCGCCCTTCCACCGTGGGCAGGTTGTACCTCTTTGTTATATACGGTATACCCAGGGATTCGAATAGATTGCCCCGGGCGAATCTTAGTTTCTTGGAGGCACAACCCAAATGGACGGTGTTCCGCCACCATTCGGCGTAACCCTTCTGAATTAGTCGAATAGCCTCGCATATTCCATTGGAGAATGGACTCACACATATTAATATATATAAATAACCACTTGTGGCAGGATCTTCGTCGTACCTATTAACGTTTTAACAAAAACGTTTGACCTAATAATATTTGTATTAAATCGTAAATACATGGATGCTGAAGTCATAATTAGATATAGTTATATTTATTCAGTGGCACACTTTGTCCGCGGCTTGCCTTTTGGCCAGCCTTTTTTTCTTCTTCTAGGAGGGTGGTCGGAAGTGCTTCCACCCTCTGACTCCGAAGCCTCTATGTCCGTCCCCATCAGCTGCCATTGCTGATTCGGGGATTGGGCACTCTGGCCCAAGGACTTTGGTCTTCTGATAGGCCTCCCTCTCACACTTACAGTGTGAGACGGTGGCAACATTAACGTTTGGCTCTTCCTCCTAGGAGAGCGTTTCGGTGGACTTACCACCTTCCACTCCCCCCCGGAGGAAATCGTTCGTTTAGGTGGGGTTAATCCCACCATTGTATCACACCCACTGGAAGTGGGAATGATAGTTGGCAGCCTTTTGGCTACCAGTGCCCCTTGAGGGGCGTTTTGTTTAGATGATGGGATTTCTCCCACCTTGTTAATAGCTCCTCCCATGGCTGGGGAAGAGCTAGATGGTGGGATTTCTCCCACCTTTACAATGGTTCCCCTTAAGGCCGGGGATGGACCTTTTTGTTGTTGCCCCTGGGTATGTACAGGGGCTGAGATTAAGTGTGCCACTGATAGGGGCGCCCTCAATTTCTCGGCATAAGATACTTCCTTCGTTGCGTATGACTTGCTTTCAACAATTGCCCTTGCTTCATGGTAAGGCAATTGTTGAAGAGTCTTAACTTTTTGAATTTCCTTTTCTTTGGTTAAGATTGGGCACCCCGAGGACCTGGCGCTATGTTCTCCGCCACAGTTCACACATGTTATAGGTGGTGTGCATTCACCGTCGTGCTTGGTTTTACCGCATTCACAAATTGCCTCTGTTACCTTGCATTTTGTCGAAGTATGCCCAAACTTTTGGCATTTAAAGCATCTCATAGGAGATGGTATGTAAGGGCGTACTTTCAATTTATAGAATGCGGCATCTACAATCTGTGGCGGTCGTGGTCGGTCAAACGTGAGGACAAGGGAAGCAGTGTCAACTAAGGATCCATCCTGCTTCCGTTTTATTCGCCTCACCTCTACCACACCCTGGTCGGCCAGACCCTCTTTAATATCCTCTATACTACTGTTGAGGAAGTCCCTACAAGTGATTACTCCTTGAGAAGTATTTAAACGTTTGTGGGGACTGGCTTCCAATTCAGCATCCATGTATTTCTGTAGATTCATGATGGCACCGATTTGACTACGTTTATCTGCTTCAATGCAAATAGAACCATCGTTGAGCTTCCTGATGCTTTTCGTTTTACCCAAAGTACTTTTAATAAATTTATAAAGTTTGAATGAACATTCATTGGAGAATGTTCCCTCTTTCTTTTTTATCACAAAAAAACGACCCCAATTTTCTCTTTCTAAGTCTAAAAACAATTCTGAACTTACCTCTCTTTCCTTCCAGTTGCCACCCCTAGCTTTCTTCCTCGGCGGGGAAGAGGGGATATATGGTTGCAGTGTAACCTGCATACCAGTAGATGATGTTCCAGATGTGTTGTCCATTTTCAAGCCTTGTCGATTGCCATTTATTTCAGTCGGTTGGGAAATTGATGACATGGTAGAGGAAGTTGTTATGGGAAGGTTATAGGATGTCGGGAAGGGATTGTTTGGTAAAGGGTGAGGATAGGTTGTAGGTAAGGTGGAAAAAGTTGGGCTAGGCCCGGGAATGAAATTTTGATTATCCATAATAATCAATAGGGATTCATCGAAGCACGTGGTCCCGCCTCCTCGGACGATCAAATGCACCCGGTTACTGTCCGGGTAGACCATCGCACCTCGTTATAGTCGGGTGCCGCGGAAGACAGCGTTCCAACACTGAAGCATCGACCCGTGCCCCCGCGGCCCCCCTCCTAACCCTAGGAACCCGCCTGAGGCGGAATTCCCTAGCCTTCCTGGAGTCGGGCTATCCCCCAGGTAGAGCTCTCGGGTGAAGCCAAGGCCAAAGACATGTGTTGGGATCGGACGCCCGCAGGTCGTCGTCTCCCTCAATGCCCAGGATCCCCTTTTCCACCCTAGCTCCAAAGCCTCGTGCCGGCAAGCACGAGGGAGAGATATTTATACTCCGAGCTCTCGACGAGTGCGTGTCCTTGTTCATGCAGTGTGTGTGGTCGTCTGTAAAGTGTCAAGTGTTCAGGTGTGAGTGAATGTGTGTGGTGGGGAGCTCAAGTTTACCTGTGGGTGTGCTGAACCCAAGTAGCTGCACACATCAACTACCTCTGCAGGTCCTATGTGTAGTGTGTAGTGTTAAGGATGTCAGTATGAGCGTATTGTAGTGTTGTTAGGCTGGGAAACCCGCAGGGACGCCTAGATCCCGGAAGAAGTGGCTAGTCCACTTCCCCCTACGGGGGCTACTTATTAATTCTTCTCATTTTCAATGTTCCAAAACTTTTCAAACTCTACTTTCTTAATACGTGCAGAGCTTGAAAGCTGTTTTATTTTTCCTTTGAAGAAAACAAGGTCATTTTCTTTTTAAAAAAGAGTTTTGCTTTCATTATATGTTTACTTGTATTTATATGTTTACCATGTAACTAGTTACTGGTGGGATATGGATTTATAGTTTGTGGTTTGTGTCTATTTTGTTATATAAACAAACTATCTCTAGTATAAAATAGTATAGATTATTGGGAAACACTTTAAAAGGAAACTTCAAATGATTTTTTTTTTATCAAGCATTATTTTCCAACAAACAGAGAAACGTTGCAAGCTGAACACAACCGGCCAGTATATAAAGTTTACCTATATTTAATCGGGCATGGTCCATTTAACCAATATTTGTATCCGCTAAAACTGTCACTGACTACAAGCCTGCGTTTGTGATGAAGGGAGAGTGGGCGGATACTAGATCAAGTTATCAGCAGACTATATGAGAAGATCGGCGCTCCAAATTTCAGAAAGTCATTTTGTTCTGACTGGTTATATTTGGCCAGCTTTTATTGATGTAATATTTAATGTAAAATTTGTAAATAGTGCATCCTTAAGGCATAAATCAACAATCACTACTTGCCACTATTACTAAACTTATATATTGATATAATTACAGATCTTCTTTATATATTTTATTTTAGTTATTAAATAGTTTGTAGTTTTATTTTAATTTTTTTTTATTTAATTATTATTATTTACATTTTATTAAATTTGTATTTGTGTAATTGTTATTATTTTTCACTATAATCTCTTTTATTTATAATACAAAATGTTATCTTTTATTTAACTTGATTCCATATGAACAGGAAGTTAATTATAAAAGATTTATTCTAACTATAATTAATTGAATTCTATTAATAAGCATGTTGTACACTTGTGGTGGCGGTTCTAGTTACAGAGAGAAAACAAAACAAACTATATTTAAAAAGAAAAATTCCCATCCAGCTCAAACTTGATATTACATTTATATAACATTATCTGATCCAACAAAAAGATTTCGATCAATATCCTTCTATCAGAATATCATTTTACTATCACCTGTTTCCTTTCATGTTTTACACGATTTCCTCGATAATTTGCTACAACGGTTTTCTTTTCAACTTAAAATGCTAACTGCATAGATTTATGTTTTATTTGTAACATTTTTATTTTTATTTTTGAAAAAATTATTTATGAATGTTAAAAAAAAAAAAAAATCTATAACTTTTTATTTCAAATGTTTTAAGAATTTATCCGAGCGCTGTAATCACTACTTGCCTGTATTGACACTACTTGTCAATATGCGAACTAAATATATCCCCAAAATCCATAATATTTATGTGCAAGAAACTGAAATTTGATCATAAATTGTGACGCTTGAAGAAAATTTTGCGATATAACAGTTGTATTTAATATTTAACGGAAAGTCATTGTGAGTGTTTCACACTATCCTTTTTTTTTACTTTCTCTTACCCCTAGTAAGAGGGAAGTATTGTAATCGTGTCAAATTTTCGATATGGAGTTTTCACCAAAAATATTCGTTTTGAGGTCCCCTGAGGCCAAAAAAGTGGTTTTTAGTAGATGGTGTGAGTGTAGTGTTGTGTGTGTGTGTGTGTGTGTGTGTGTGTGTGTGTGTATATGAACAGCATAAGTCAAAAAGAATAATCTCAAAAAGTTCAAACATGATATACCGTTTATGTTCACCAAGGGATCCGACGTTATGTGTCTAAACTCCTCAACCGGAAATATCACGTTAGTGAATGTTCTTTTTTTCACTTCAATGAGATTTTCTTGCAAAATGGCTCCAATGATTATCTTAAAACTTCATATATCAACTACACATATAAAGATCGACAATTTTTATTTGGAAAATCCGGACAGATCCATTTAAGAGCATGTTTGGAGAAGGGTTGGGTTAGGTTATCTTCTAAAGTGCAATTTCATTTTATCCCACAAGTTTGATGATTCTATCATATGAATAATATTAATTACATTTAAATATGTTGTTCAAATTCTGAATTTTTGAAAAATCGGATGACTGGAAGTGCGTTTTTACTGAGAAGTATATTTCAGATTTCTACCATTTTCTCTATTACGACTCCAACTATTTTCTACAAACTTGTAATGTGGACTACACTTATAAAAAGTTACAACATTTCTTTGAAACAGTTTTTCTGGTAAAGTTATTTAAGGGGTGTTTTGGGAAGGGGTGGGGGTTATGTTTTTCTTTAAAGGTACTAACATACTTGATTATACAATTTTACCATTCAAACAGATTTAATTAGAAATATAAATAGATTGCCAAAATACCGAGTATCAAGGAAATTAGTAAACCGGAAGTGCGTTTTACTGAACACTTTTTCCAGTTTTGGCGATTTTCTCCATAAAATCATGTATGAACTTCATTAAAATTGGTGAACTAACTAAAAAATTTGTCAATCATAATTTTGAAAACGACTAATAGAAAGTGAGGGTATCACACCAGATTTTTTTTTTTTAACAGATTTAACTGTTGTAGAAAAAAAATTATATTTGTGGCGAGTGTAATGAGGTTTTACAACTCCCACTATGGCTACCCCAGTATCCTCCATAAAGTGACACTTCACTCTCTTATCAAATAAAAAATTCTCTCTACTCTCTTTTAACTTTCATTTACTCCTAGTGTTTATCTTCTAAATACGAAGATACACGAGGCTCTTGAGCATAGTCTTAAGACGACATTATTTTTCTACTTCTAGTTACAAAAAGTTTGTTGATGTTTCGGACACCTTTGGTTGTCCTCTATCAATCATTTAAACTGAAGATAAGCTACTGATACTTTTTGATCTAGGACGCTTATTGTGTCGAAAATGTCAAACAAAAGCTTTACTGCAGGTTAAAAAATATTGCTTCTTTTCAGGTCTCAGCCAGCCAACTTAATTGGATTATTAATAACGGTCAAAAGTTAAACAAATATTTATGTTAATAGTTAATTTTTATGTTTTTATTTCAGATGGGGACGTAAATTTGTGATGCTAGCGAGTGGTCCGATAGCATTATTATCTTGGAGCATAGCATTAACTACAAGATCTATTTCAGCTTTATATATTATCAGATTAATCCAAGGAATACCTCTAGCGATTGCATACACTGTTCCTCCCATGTACATTGCAGAAATTGCTCAACCAAATCTACGTGGACAACTTGGGTCATTTTTTCAAGTATTTTTCTATATTGGATCATTGTATACTTATTCAACTGGTCCATATTTTGAATATCAAACTTATAACTATTTAGAATGCATTCCGGCCATTTTATTTCTAATTATTTACTCCATTATGCCCGAATCCCCATATTATTTGTTATTAATGGATAAAGAAGAAGATGCATACAAAGCGTTATCATGGCTCAGAGCAGATGGGGATGTTCAGAACGAATTTAATGAGATTAAAGAATGCCTTGATGAAAATAGGAGAAATAGAGGCAGTTGGAAAGCTTTGATTGCAACAAAGAAAGATGGAATGGCGTTATTAATAGTTCAGATTGTATGCATGATTAGATATTTGAATGGGATACCCAGTGTCGTCATGTACGTAACTCAAACATTAACCCAACGAGATGCATGGGTATTGAGCGCTGATGAAATGACAATAGTACTTGCAATCGTATTAATATTGGTGTCTGTTGGCGCTTCATTTGCGGCTGATACCGTCGGCAGACGTCCATTGTTAATAATATCTACAATAGGCTCAACAATATTCCATACTATAGTGGCTGCTTACTATTATCTAGACGAACAGACCAACATAGATGTTTCATCATATATTTGGGTAGCATTCGTTGCCCTACTCGGATTCTGTATAGTTTCAAATATAGGCTTGGGTTCGTTAATGGCCACAATTCAAGCTGAATACTTTCCAACGCATACCCGTGGCAAAGGAGTCGGTATTACCGGGGTTGTTGCCTCCATAACATGTTTTATAAGCATTAAAATCTATCAAGTAGTTGAGGATAATTTTGGTATGTACATGAATTATGTGATCTTCGCTTTGATCTCCTTAACGGGTGCTATCATATTTTGGATGATTATCTCTGAAACGGCCGGTAAAAGTCTTGGACAAGTTCAAAAGACTTTATTTTCCGCAAATTAAGATCACAAATCTACTTCCAGTCTGTCTCATTTTTTTCATAGTTTTTATGATGTTTTTCTATTATAGACAACAACCCTAGACCTAATTCAAAGATCAGCCGGCTATGAACAAATTAAGAACATAATGGATATCGTTTGAACTTACTGATTATATGGATATATAGTGACGTGAATTTAAGTTTAACAATATTATAAAATATTACATATTATAACAATATTATAAAATATTATAATTCATATTAAATATTTCAATCATAAAATATTACAATATTATAATTCACTGTCAATTAATTAAATAATGGAGTTGTAAAATATACTTTAGTTTTGGACTTTTGTTTCTTGTATTTTAAAATAACATTTCAGAGACAAAGTATGTAATGGCTGAGGCTGCAATACCGTACTGATGTAAAGTAGAAAAACTGCGGCCACTTCTAGATAAATTGAGAAAAGTAAATCAGATTTCCGGACGATTTTGTTTATATAGGGAAATCGGAAAAATTATATAACTTTCAAATTTGAGCTGCTTTTTAATTAGAGTTTGTAATAACGGCATTAGCAACTTTGTAGAAAAGTTTTCGTCAATGTGTTATATAATGTATGTATAGCTGAACAAACCCCGACTCAAAAAAATCTAGTATGAATAAGTCGTTAAATAAAATAGTACGATTGGGTGTAGTTAGAGGTCAACGCTCCTCCAAAACCCACTCAAAATTCAGATTTCCTGGCAAAAAAGAATGAATGGACATATTACATAATTGTTTATTGCATATTCTATATATTTATTAGGCAAATTTAAATGAAGCTTGCTGTAGAGATTATGAGAAAATGAAGCGCGAAAAATGAAAAATGTCACTATTACACTTCCGATAGACGGACTTTTAACCAAGAACTTTCACTTGGATCCGATGGTGATCGGATTAACGGAATATTGAATTCCAAATTTCTACGTTTCTTCGTCTTTGAGATATTTTGTCCACAAACACGCAAACACATCGATTATTTATTTTGTTTTTCACTCTCTTTTATTAAAAAAACTCAATTTCAAAATTTGCAGTAATAAAAAGACCAATTAAACGATCACTAAGGATTGTCAGTTAGAAGAAAGTGAAATGTATTTGGTGTGGATGTTGTTGTATGTTGTAGTATTTGTGGTAGTTGGTTGTGGCGTGAGCGGTTTAGTAATAGGGTTTGTAAATGTGTATATTTAAGAGAGAAGTATTAGTAATAATTAAGAAAGTAGTCACCACTGCTAACAATAAATATATTCTTTCAAAATAATAACTACAAGTTATTTGATATTATAAACTTATTAATATATTGTGAAACTGCCACTGATTTTTAGAGAACGATTCCTGAAGCAAGTCTTCTGGATTTGGAAGCTGAATGCAGACTTTATTGTTTGAATGCAAAAGGCAGACTGTCCTAAGGAATGCCTTCCTTTACAAAACAGTTGGCCAATTCGCATTGTATTAATTTAATAGATTTTTGTGCCTCTGTTTCCCTAATAGCAATGACCTAGATTGTAGTATCTATCTATTGCACTGAGATACATTTAAAATATTAACAAAATTAGATTTTTGATACTATAATATATTCTAAACTATTTTTCAAAACTATTATTTTCTTTTATTTCTTTCTTCCACTACATTATCCCCCCTTCTGGAGATATTGTTCGGCACGAAAAATTTGGGAGGTAATGTAGAGTTGTAGAGGCTTAAAAGTTATCCTCTGGTAAGGCGAGAGGCATGTGTGTAACCTCTGCAAAGTGGCCGTGTGTTGTAGACTACAGTCATCTTCTTCTGGGGCAAACGCTGCTTGAATGTGTGAGCGCTGCTCTGGTGAGAAACGTCTTCTTCTCGAGCGAATGCTGTGATTGATCATTTCTCTGGTGATGGAACGTCTTCTTCTCGAGCGAACGCTGCTCGAGAGGGTGAGCGTTGCTGTGGTGGTAGGCTGATAGGCGAACACTGCTTGGTGAGTGAGAGGGTTGCTGATGAAGATGTAACTGGCAAGGGTAGACAAGGGGATCAATGTAGGCTTCTGAGTGATGGTACTGTAGGGATGCATGAGATTTCTTGAATTGACTCTATATGAACAAAAAAAAACTCTTAGGTAATTCAAAAATAATTAACATAAATATACAATAATATTTAAAAAAATATATATTTGTTTAATAAGAGAGCAAGGATGTGCGATCGCAAAGGGTATGAGAAGATGAAGATCTTTTCCTTTGGTAGACTCTTGTGTATCTGAAAATGATCATGCAGAATTTTAAATTATACATAAATACATGATAATTTCAATTTCTTACAAATAACATGCAATTTTCTTGCAATTATATTCTTACGAATGCAATCATATTCATCCACATGCAATGGTGCAGACGACGAAGATCTTAACGATCTGCAAAAGAGTGGTTATATATTAAAAAAAAAAAATTGTTAAAGCTAACAAAGATATTAGGGATATGTCTCAATAATTTCAACAAATATAGCCATAATGCTATACATAATTAAATCTAAAAAAAATAGCAATTATTAATAACAAGTACATCATGTACAAAAATTTATACTAAATCAATGTCAAATATTTGAAACATTCTTAATTTCTGGATTAAAATCATCGTCGCTGGAACAGAAAAAAAATTTGTTTATTAAACATTACATTACATCAGAAATATTAAACTAGTTTACGTGTTCATCTTGGTTTCTGCAAAATAAAATAAATTGTAAATTTATTTAAAAATATTAAAATATACAGTAACTATAAATATCAAATGGTTGAATAAATTTATAACTAGTGATACGAGAGTTGTCAGTGCTGAAACAAAAGTAATATGTATATTATGGCAACAACCTAAGTAAATTTATCAATACACTTTACACATTTTGTTCTTAAGACTAACAAAATACTTACATATAACATTTGCATGTGGTGTAGTATGTAGAGTTAATAAGTGTGATGAATTGAGAATAATTTTAAGAGATTCAATGCGTTGTGTGCGCGAGGTGGCACAGAAATTTTGTGGCTAGTTACGAGGGATTTTATGAACTTAGCGATTAGTACTAAATTGGTGTTTGAGTGCTATTTGAAATTGAATGTTGAATTTATTAAGTGTTAGATACGGTGCGCAAATTAATGATTGCCCTATAAGAACGAATCTACAAGTATTTATTGGAAATTGCCTTTCAATTGCGAAAGTATAGATTCGCCAGAAAATTTGGAATTTTTGACATTGTCCGCCTGCAAATGAAGGGACGTGATGCCATAATTAGGTATTACCTGGTTAGTCAGGACTGATGGAAGCAGGTATGATAGCCATGATCATAATATGTGTTCGAGAAAGCGACTGAGGGCTAATTCGTTTTGGGCTGTATTTGGAAACAATTACGAGCCGTATGTCCAAATTTTACAACAAAATTGGCAAGTGGGCCTATTTTGAAGGTTATTACTTATTACTGTTTCGTTACCATTATTGTGATTATGATTATATTGGGTTCTACTTGGATAAGGGTTAAATCCTGAATCATTTGAATTACTAACTCGAGCATTATTATTGTTACTATAATATTGATTATTATTATTATTATAGCGATTATTACAATATACTCTGCGATTAAAAATCTTAGGAATATTAAAATTGTTAGGCATTTTGCCAAAGTTAG
This sequence comes from Triatoma infestans, assembly GCA_011037195.1. NCBI lineage: Eukaryota > Metazoa > Arthropoda > Insecta > Hemiptera > Reduviidae > Triatoma > Triatoma infestans. The sequence continues at coordinate 11,029 of JAAEAF010013833.1, read as the reverse complement.
TACGAGGTTTTCGTCTAAATTTGTTGATGCAGTCCACGTCAAAATTAGGACCGGAACAATGGCGGCATGGCCTGTTCATTATTAGACTCTAGGAGTGGTAGTTGGTTTTAATGGTGGCTTCTGACTTTTATTTCGATGCGCATTCTCTGTGGAAATGCATTAGTCCTCAGAAACGACAAGGAGATGGTGGTGTGCGAGGATTAGAAATTTTCGACGTTACAACGAAAACTGTGGGGTTTGTTTCCGATGCCTGTACTTCCTTTAGGGCATTAGCATAACAAAGTGCGTCGTCTATTTTTGAGGTAGCTTTGTTCGTACCTCAGTACGAAGCGGTTGAGGAAGTTATTTCAGGAACGAATCAGTGGCCAGTTTGTCTAAAATAGAATGTAAGGTCTCGTGGGTTAGCTTGAGCTTTTAGGCCAATGGGGACTGGATATGTCTAATTTTATCCGCGAAGGTTTCAGGAGACTCTGTTGGAAGAGACTGAATATTTGTCATCTCTTGTAAGAGGACTAGGGGGGTTTCTCCTTACGAAATCGGGCTAGAATTCGCTCTGAAATTAGAGGTTACGTTATAATTGTACCCTGGCGTTGTAATTCGGCCGAAACCGATTGGACTGAAGCGCACGCCTCTCAAACTCCTCCAAATGACCAAGTTTTAGAACTTGCATAGCTTGCATAGCTGCCCCTCCCCGGAAGAAATAGCTTCCAAAGAACTGTCAAAAGAGACAAGATATTTATCGAAAAGAGCAATCCATTTACTGAACCAAGACGAATTGGATTTAATAGTCTCGAAAGCAAGCCTCCGAGGAAGGCGATAAGATGGGTAGTTTAACACCTAAATACAATATTTAAAATGAAGTTTTAAAAAATACAATTCCAATGGGTCAGTGCCAGTTTCCAAATGCAAAATGTAATTTAGGGTAACTGCAGGAAGTGCAAATAAATTTTTAATAAAGAAACGCTGAAATTTATCCAGCAAATCACAAGAATGTTAATCCTATAACTGCGCAGCGTAGGATACCAGAGACCGACAAACAGAATTAAAAAAGTAAAACTTGTGCGAGAGAGGCATCGAATTCTGCGAAATGAATCCAGACAGAAGACTATTAAGAGCATATTTTACGGCGGATACTTTACCTATTAAGTGTCTATTGAAGGAAAGGCCAGGTTTTAAATATACGCCTAGGTATTTATAAGGAGGCGCCAAGAAAAATCAAGGAACGATTTACCGAACATATCAGATCATACAAATACAACAAAGTTGACTCAAATTACGCCATTCACCTAAAAACTAACAAACACAAACCCGATGACATAACGACCACGATGAAACTAATACACTCTGGCCACAAAGGACGACGACTTGACATAGTAGAACAACTCAAAACTTAATAAATGAACAGACAAAATTTGCTAGTGAACCATTATTCAGAACACTCTTCCCACAATAGCAACAGAAACACAATTACACACGCAACAAATAGTTCTTAAATAGATTTTAAGGTTAGGTTTAGTTTTAAATCTACTATGTACATATAACTTTACTAGTTTAGATATATATATATTTAAAAAAAAAAAAAAAAAAAGTGCGTATTTGGATGATGTATGGGAGTGATGATGTGACATGGTTTGTGGGATGCATAATAAAAAACTTAATTATATAAGAAAACATAATTAGGTATACATGCTTGCGAGCATGTGAGGGTTGCGTGAAAAAGAGAAAGAATGACTGGAATTTCTTAATTCTTTGGAACTGGAAAACTTAACTTAATTATATAAAAAATCGTTCAGTTTTAAAACGAATGAATGAATTTTAAAATGTTAGTTTAATCGTTGTTTAATTTTATTTAGATTTAGTTTGTGTATCTTATTTTTTATTTTTTGTATATTCTTAATATTTTGGTTAGTTAATCGTGAAGTAAGTCTCCCTTCAACAACAGAGTTTAAACATTAGACCCCCGCGTCCACTGTAAGAAAAGAATTTGCCCCTTAACAACCCAAACACGTGTTTTCCCACCCATCTGGCCACATCCCTTTACCTAGTTTAAGAGTTTAGTATTTTAAACATACACCTCAGTTAGTGTGAAACTAAGTCTCTGTACGAGTCTGTGTTGGCACACTATCTGAAAAGCGCATCCTGAAGATGGGCGAACACCCGAAACCGGTGGATGACCACAAAGTGAAGCAGGCTTCCACGGAATATGTCTCTGATGCTTTCCAGCTCTGCGGAACCAACCACCACAACAAATATTTATAAGTATTTATAATTGTTGTTGTAGATAAACGATATATATATACATATCAATAAAAAAGTATAAGGGATAATACAATATAGGGGGGAGGAGAATCAGTGATATTGTTAAGACAGTTTTCGAGAAGATTTTCATTTTTATTATTTACTTTAAGAAAGAAATAACGAAATAATAACTTCAGTTCTGATTCTAATGTACATCCTACCATTGAGACTTCCGCTTCCTTTCTCACTGCTATTCACTCTTTTCCAAAGCGGAAATAATATTAATTTTAATAAAGTATATTCCAAGAAAGAAGCAACGATATTATATAGTAGTATCTCCAAGCACAATAATCCTATGAATTAAATTCCCTCCCCCCCTCCGCTTATAAGCAAAAAAAATCTCGTGTGAAACATTCACTCGACTTTCTTTTCCTGCAGTTTACACAGATTTAAGTGGCAAATTTCCTTTAAACTTCCTTTAATTTTATATATCAACAGGAGAATGGAAAGTTCTTTGTACTTTCTCTTACTCCCACTAAGAGGCAGTATAGTAATGTCAAATTTTCGATATCGAATTTTCACCGGAAATATCCGTTTTGAGGTCCCTTGAGTCTAAAAAAGTGGTTTTTAGCAAATTGTGTGTGTATGTGTGTGTGTGTGTGTGTGTATCTGAACAGCATAGCTCAAAAACGAAAAAGTATATTTGAAAACTGGAATAAGAGAAAGTTGTGTGAGTGTTCCAGACCAGATTTTTTCTTTCTTTTTTTTTTTTTTAGGGAACCATACACCCTCACCACTACCTAAACTTATTTTGAATGAACTTTTACGGAATAAAGTTCACAATAAAAGTGATAGATATCTATATTCATGGTTATTTCCGAATGTTTTAGAAAAAAAAAAAGAAAAAAAAACAGTTACTTTGATTTCAAAAGTTTTAAAAGTTTATCCGAGTAATCATTTTCGAACACTACTTGCCAATATGCTAACTAGATATATCCCCAACTTCCACAATATTTTTGAAGCTTGAAGAAAATTTTGGAATATTGCAATTGTTTCTAATTCTTGAGGGAAAGGCCTGTGAGTGTTTCACACCATACTTTATTTTTACTTTCTCTTACTCCCAGTAAGAGGAAGTATTGTAATCCTGTCAAATTTTCGATATCGACTTTTCACCGGAAATATCCGTTTTGAGACCAAACAAGTAAAAGAAAAATTGTAGAAAGTTCAAACTTGACATTCCGTTTAGGTTCAACATGGAATCCGACGTCATCTGTCAAAAATCCTCAACCGGAAATACCACTTTAGTATCCTTTTCTTTTTTTTTTCACTTTTTTACAATTTGTCAAAATTTGCTCCAACGATTTTCTTAAAACTTTATACATCAATTACACATATAAAGATCTATAATTTGTATTTGGAAACTCCGGACAAATGCATTTAAGGGCACTTTTGAGAAAGGGGTAAGGTGGGGTTAGGTTGTGCTCTTATGTGCAATTTCACTTTATTACACAAGATTGATGATTCTATCATATAAATAATATTAAATAGATTTAAATATGTTGTTGAAATTTTTAAAAAATCGAATTTGTACAAAATCGGATGACTGGAAGTGCGTTTTTACTGAGAAGTATATTTCAGATTTCTACCATTTTCTCTATTACGACTCCACCTATTTTCAACAAACTTGTAATGTGGGCTACACCTATAAAAAGTTACAACATTTCTTTGAAACATTTTTTCTGGTAGTCATTTAAGGGGGGTTTTGGGAAGGGGTGGGGTTATGTTTTTCTTTAAAGGTACTAACATACTTGATTATACAATTTTACCATTCAAACAGATTTAATTAGAAATATAAATAGATTGCCAAAATACCGAGTATCAAGGAAATTAGTAAACCGGAAGTGCGTTTTACTGAACACTTTTTCACAGTTTTGGCGATTTTCTCCATAAAATCATGTGTGAACTTCATTAAAATTGGTGTACTAACTAAAAAATTAGTCAATCATAATTTTGAAAACTGGACTAATAGAAAGTTGTGTGAGGGTATCACACCAGATTTTTTTTATTTTAACAGATTTAACTGTTGTAGAAAAAAAATTATATTTGTGGCGAGTGCAATGTGGTTTAACTTTATGGAGGATACTGGGGTCCCACTATGGCTACCCCAGTATCCTCCATAAAGTGACACTTCACTCTCTTATCAAATAAAAAATTCTCTCTACTCTCTTTTTACCTTCTCTTACTCCTAGTGAATCTTCTAAATACGAAGATATATAAAGCTCCTGAGCACAGACTAAAGAAGAAGTTATTTTTCTACTTCTAGTTACAAAATTTTGTTGATGTTTCGGACACCTTTGGTTGTCCTCTATCAATTATCTAAAATGAAGATACGCTATCGATACATTGTACCGAAAATGTCGAACAAAAGCTTTACTGCAGGTTAAAAAATATTGCTTCTTTTCAGGTCTCAGCCAGCCAACTTAATTGGATTATTAATAACGGTCAAAAGTTAAACAAATATTTATGTTAATAGTTAATTTTTATGTTTTTATTTCAGATGGGGACGTAAATTTGTGATGCTGGCGAGCGGGCCGATAGCATTATTATCATGGAGCATAGCATTAACCACAAGATCCATTTCAGTTTTATATCTTATCAGATTAATCCATGGAATACCTATGGCGATTGCATTCACTGTTCTTCCTATGTACATTGCAGAAATTGCTCAACCAAATCTACGTGGACAACTTGGGTCATTTTTTCTAGTATTTTTCTAAATTGGATCATTGTATACTTATTCAACTCGTCCATATTTTGAATATCAAACTTATAACTATTTAGAATGCATTCCGGCCATTTTATTTCTAATTATTTACTCCATTATGCCCGAATCCCCATACTATTTGTTATTAATGGAAAAGAAGAAGAAGCATACAAAGCGTTATCATGGCTCAGAGCAGATGGGGATGTCCAGAAAGAATTTAATGAGATTAAAGAATGCCTTGATGAAGATAGGAGAAATAGAGGCAGTTGGAAAGCTTTGATTGCAACAAAGAAAGATGGAATGGCGTTATTAATAGTTCAGATTGTATGTATGATTAGATATTTGAATGGGATACCCAGTATCGTCATGTACGTAACTCAAACATTAACCCAAGGAAATGCATGGGTATTGAGCGCTGATGAAATGACAATAGTACTTGCAATCGTATTAATATTGGTGTCTGTTGGCGCTTCATTTGCTGCTGATACCGTCGGCAGACGTCCATTGTTAATAATATCTACAATAGGCTCAACAATATTCCATACTATAGTGGCTGCTTACTATTATCTAGACGAACAGACCAACATAGATGTTTCATCATATATTTGGGTAGCATTCGTTGCCCTACTCGGATTCTGTATAGTTTCAAATATAGGCTTGGGTTCGTTAATGGCCACAATTCAAGCTGAATACTTTCCAACGCATACCCGTGGCAAAGGAGTCGGTATTACCGGGGTTGTTGCCTCTGTAACAAGTTTTATAAGCATTAAAATCTATCAAGTAGTTGAGGATAATTTTGGTATGTACACGAATTATGTGATCTTCGCTTTGATCTCCTTAACGGGTGCTATCATATTTTGGATGATTATCTCTGAAACGGCCGGTAAAAGTCTTGGACAAGTTCAAAAGACTTTATTTTCCGCAAATTAAGATCACAAATCTACTTCCAGTCTGTCTCATTTTTTTCATAGTTTTTATGTTGTTTTTCTATTATAGACAACAACCCTAGACCTAATTCAAAGATCAGCCGGCTATGAACAAATTAAGAATATGATGGATATTACTTCAACTTGATTATATTTGTATATAGTACGTAAATCAAATGAATTTAAGTTTAGCAGTATACTACTAACTTAGTATACTATACTACTACTAACTATGTACTAGTATATACTTTTTCTTTGATATGAAAATATTTTAATTGTTGTATTTGGGATTTATCACTCTTTTCAAAATTAATATTTAATTTTTCTACCTAGCTTTGTATTAGCTATAAATTTGTATAATGCCAACTCTCTGCTATGCGTTTATAATTTTTCTAAGCCATAATAAATAAATAATAATTATAAAATTATACAATATTATAATTCATATTAAATAATTCAATCATAAAATATTACAATATTATAATTCATATTAAATAATTCAATCATAAAATATTACAATATTATAATTCATATTAAATAATTCAATCATAAAATATTACAATATTATAATTCACTGTCAATTAATTAAATAATGGAGTTGTAAAATATACTTTAGTTTTGGACTTTTGTTACTTGTATTTTAAAATAACATTTCACAGACAAGAATGTAATGACTGAGGCTGCAATACCGTACTGATGTTAAGTAGAAAATCTGCAGCCATTTCTAGATATATTATGAAGAGTAATTCAGATTTTAAGGACGATTTTGTTTATATAGGGAAATCGGAAAAATGATATAACTTTCAAATTTGAGCTGCTTTTTAATTAGAGTTTGTAATAGCGGCATTAGCAACTTTATGGAAGAGTTTTCGTTTAATAGGTTATATAATGTATGTATCGCTGAACAAACCCCCATTTAAAAAAATGCATTGTGAAAAAGTCACACGATTGGGTGTAGTTAGAGGTCAACGCTCCTCCAAAACCCACTCAAAATTCAGATTTCCTGGCACAAAAAGAATGAATGGACATATTACATAATTATTTATTGCATATTCTATATATTTATTAGGCAAATTTAAATGAAGCTTGCTGTAGAGATTATGAGAAAATGAAGCGCGAAAAATGAAAAATATCATTGTTACACTTCCGATAGATGGATTTTTAACCTAAAACATTCACTTGGATCCGATGGTGATAGGATTAACGGAATATTAAGTTAAAAATTTCTGCGGTGCTTCGTCTTCGAGATATTATGTCCACAAACACGTGAACACATCGATTATTTATTTTGGTTTTCTCTCTCTTTTATTAAAAAAAAACTGAATTTCACAATCTTGCAGTATTAATAAGGCCAATTAAACGACCACTAAAAATTGTCAGTTAGAAGAAAGTTATTGCCGTAGTAGAAAATCGATCCAGAATTTTCAACTATAAAAAATTTGTTTTTTTTTTTTTTTTTTTTTTTTTTTTTGCGCATCAACAACTGCGGTCATTAGCGCTTTTCAGTTAGTTTTCTTTCTCAAACCGGGACCACACGAGCCAGGATGGCACATGTTATACAGATGGCATCTACTCAGAAATCCTAGATAGTATCTCTAGGTAGAATAATCCTATGAATTAAATTCCCTCCCCCCTCTTAAAATTTAGCAAAAAAAAAATCTGCTGTGAAACACTCACACAACTTTCTTTTACTGCAGTTTACCCAGATTTAAGGGGCAAATTTCCTTCAAACTACGCAATAGTTTTCACTAAATGTTTGTTTGTCTTTAATTTTATGTATCAATTGGAGAATCGAAACTTAATAATAATTACTTTATTAATGTAATCGTGCCAAATTTTCGATATCTAGTTTTTACCGGAAAACCGTTTTCTAAAAGTGGTTTTTAGAAAATGATGTGTGTGTGTTTGCGTGTGATGGGTGTGTATGTATGGTATATATGTGTGTATGTATATGAACAGCGTGGCTCAAAAATGAAAAATCGTAGAAAGTTGAAACTGGATATTTCGTTTGGTATCACTATGGGATCTGACAGTACGTTATCTATCAATATTCCTCATCCGGAAATACCACTTTACTAGGTTTTTTTTTTTTTTTTTTTTTTTTTTTTTTTTTTTTTTTTTTTTTTTTTTTTTTTTTTTTTTTTTTTTTTTTTTTTTTTTTACGTTTTTGCAATTTTCTCAAAAATGGCTCCGACGATTTTTCTTCAAACTTTGTATATCAAGTAACGTACAAAGTGCTACAACTTTTATTAAAAACATTTCTTCGAGAAAATTCATTTAAGGGTACTTTTCCAAGGATCTACATTTTTGGTCCATGCTTTTGACAAATAGGATTTGTTCCGATTTCATCTGGTAGGCTATTACCTAGATCTAGAACATAGTTTCCCAAAGTCTTTCCTACGGACCCCTAGTGGTCCTTATGACCGCCCAGGGGGTCTGTGGCAAATTAAAATTAATCTGGGGGTGCGTGGACAACATCGTAGGGGTCCGCGAAAGTTTCAGTATAAAGTGAAATAATTGTGACCTATTCTCATTATTATGAAAGTTAAATTAATAACAATAATTAAATTGGTAGCGATTTTTACCTAAAATATAAGTGTAGATAGTTACATAAAATACAAGTAACGACAAGCATTGCACGGTGCGAGTCGGGACTACCGCGGCCGTTTGTCTATATATCTTTTTAGGTTTAAACAGAAAACGGAATCTCGCCGCTGCATACCAAAAACTCGTCTAAAAATATGGCACTGTAAAAGAGCCTTACATTTGCTCATAAGAATCCATACTAATTTTAGGAGCAATTGATTGAATTATCCAAAGATGAGGAGCTGAAACCAATGTTTGAACAAGGATACCCACAAATTCTGAGGTTACCTATTTTATATCCTGAAAAAAAATGTGTTTTTTATTTTTGTGTAACCGAAATTTATAATTTCAATATTTACAACTTTAAATATCAAAATATTTTGTTTATATTTTATTTTTACGTCACCATTTACCATTCAAGGCATCAAAGTTAAATTTGTTTTTTTTTTTTTTCTATTATGCAGTTATGTAGAGTTATTTCACTTGGGGGTTCACGGTCAGGTTTTTGCTATAAGAAAGGGACCATGGGCACAGAAATTTGGGAACCACTGATTCTAGAACAAAGCTCAATGCTTCTCTCAAAATTACACTGAAAACTTTATCGTGTCTTCCGGTGCATTTTACCCCACTTTTTAACGCTTCTCAATATTCTACTAAAATATTTTTTAAATAAGAATTTTCACATTCAAGTATTTCCTTATTTAATAAGATATTCCAGCCCAAATCTGGGCTTCTTCATTTCAACAAATTTAAATAGAACATTATGACGATAATCAATTTGTGGAAATTTAATAAAGTTTTAATAAAATAACTTTGTTTTTTATTATTTTTTACTTGATATTGATGAAAGTAAATATCAAAAGTTTTTCATTTTCGCAAAAAGGGATGATATTGAAGCAACAAAAAAAAAAAAGAAGAAAAATGTTGCGTATATTATTTTCATTTAATTAGCGTTCTTCTAAGGTTTTTACTTGATAAATGAGGACGAGCCATCTTGAAGACTGGAGAAGACCTACAATTTTTTTTTTCAATTTTATTTTCCGACCAACCCTTCCTCTCTTGGTCCAGAGTAGTCCTATATATATTGCTGCTATACCATCCTTCACACCAGTTCGCCATCCTAATATCCTTAAAACTAATTTATTATAGTAGAACCTTTTTTTTCTTCCTTTTTCCCTTCGACGGAGTTTAGTTACAAATTTTGTAAAGACCACACACACAACTGGAGGTATAATTAATTTTCTATATTATTAATTACTTTTAATGAGTACTTTGGTAATTTTTTTTTTTTAAGTATGGTTTAGTTTCTCTTACGAAAGAGAAAGTATACTAATCGTATCATATTATCGATATCAAGTTTTAACCGGAAATACATGTTCAAAAAAAAATAAAAATGGTTTCTAAAAAATGATCTGTGCGTGTGTTTGTGTATATTTGAACAGCATATATTAAAAAATGCAAAAATTTCAAACTTCCTTTTAGGTACCACCATGAGATCCGACAGTAAGTTGTCTATAAAAATTCTTCACCCGGAAGTACCACTTTACTGAATGTTTTTTTTTTCACTTTTTAGCGCCCCCCCCCCAACGAAAATAACTCCAACGAATTTCTTTAAACTTATCATATCAATTATACATATAAGGGGCTACAACTTTTATTTGAAACATTTCTCCGGGAAAAATTCATTTAAACTAACTTTTGGGGAGTGGTTAACTTTTGATTTTTTATAAAGTGCTATTTTAGTTTTAATACGCAATTCTTATATATAAATAATATTAATTAGAATTAAATATGTTGCCAAAATAGCGAATCTGAAGACAATTGGCTGATCGGAAGTGCTTTTTTACTGACCAGTTTTTTACTTTCTCTTACTCCTCCTAGTAAGAGGAAGTATTGTAATCGTGCGAAATTTTCGATATCGAGTTTTGAAACCCGAAATATCCGTTTTGAGGTCCCCTAAGTCCAAAGTGTTTTTTTTGTTCATGGTCTATGTGTGTGTGTGTGTGTTTTGTGACTCTATGTATATATGTGAACAGCATAGCTCAAAAACGAAAAATCGTGGAAAGTTCAAACTTGATATCGTTCAGGTATCACCATGAGATCCGACAGTGGGTCATCTGTCAAAATTCCTCAACCGGAAGTACTACTTTACTAGTTGTATTTTTTATTTTTTGCGATTTTCTCAAAAATGGCTCCTACGATTTTCTTAAAACTTTATATATCAACTACACATACAGAGAGATACAACTTTTATTTGAAACATTTCTTCCGGAAAAATTCATTTAAGGGCACTTCTGTGGGCGGGTTAGGGGTTAGGTTTTCCTCTGAAGTGCTATTTCAGTTTATTATACAATTCTATCATCTAAATAATATTAATTAGAATTAAATATGTGGTTGAAATTCTGAGTTTCAAGAAAAATCAGTAAACCGGAAGTGCGCTTTTTTCAGTTTTTTTCAGTTTTCATTAAATTTGGTACACTAACTATAAAATTTGTCGTTGTAGTGGTTGGTTCCG
>JAAEAF010013832.1:0-21897 GCA_011037195.1 Triatoma infestans | reverse complement strand
AATCAAATATGCTATCGTTGTCTGACCATATCGAGTGTTCATTTTTTCGAATTTACATACTTCATGTGGAACACCAATCATTAAGTCACACACTTTATTAATTGAACCACTATGCTTATTGCAGCCGTTTAGATAAACCTTTAGTAGATCCATTATAAAAATAACAAACAGTACCTAAAAATAAAAATTAAAATAATTAAAATAAAAAAAAAATAAAAAATTAATAATAATCTATTATAGAATTACAAGTATTTAAAAGTAACACTTACCTTAGTTATGGATAATGATGATGAATGATCAATGTACAGTAGATCTGAAAAAATAATAATAACAATAATGACAATAATCAAAGATAGTACTGGAAAATAACTATTTTCTTTTTATATATCTATCACATATAAAGAAGACAAAAGTAAAATAAAAAAAATTATAAATTATTAATACTAATCTATTATACAAGTATTTAAAAGTAACACCTACCTTAGTTATTGATAATGATGGTGAATGATCAATGTACAGTAGAACTGAAATAATGACAATAATCAAAAATAGTACTGGAAATAACTATTTTGTTTTTATATATACTATCACACATATAGAATACAAAATAAAAATTAATTATAAATGAAATTATAAGTAAAGTAAATAACATAAGATCTAAAATACTCACCGAAGAAGAAGAAGAAAAAGCAGAATGCAGATTAATTGAAGAGTGATAGATCACTAATTAAGTAACGGCATTTTTATATTCATTGTGACGTATATATTAACCCCCACTTTCGTCATGCGTTCTCTCTCTCTCTCTTAAGTAAAAGAGAAGGTATACCCATCAGCTGCAAAATATTAATGCTGGATTCTATCTTAAAAATAAATAAAATAATTTTATTGTTGTTGTTAACCATTGGTTAAATAGTTGCTCTAAGAATTTCCAAAATTTCAACTATGATTTTAGTTGATGATTATGAAGTTATCAAAACAAAACAAAAACAAAAAAAAATGGTTGGCTAACTGTTAAACAATTTGCAAAGGAATATGTTGAAAGAGATCCTAATCTTAATTTTAAACAATGCTTTTGGTCAAAAACCTAACCAGATTTGCGATCCCCGATAGATGTCTCGCATTAAAAGGAGCTGTACTTGATTTTTTTTTTTTTTTTGGAAATAGTGGGAGTCTTGTCACTGTAGTGAATTGGTTTTGGTCTTTTTTTGCATTCAGTTGTAAACGCGAACACCACCATGACAAATGAACTTGGATTGCAGCTTACTACAGCTTTTTCTCTCAACAACAACTCCACTAAAAGGCTAGTAACTGGACTTTCCCAAGAAGGTGTACCACTTGCAGCACTGAAGGTAGCGAAAAAGAAAGTCATCTATTTAAGTGAAGAAGATTGGTCAACGTTTCAGTCTTGCAGCAGGCAAATATGTGATAATTTCTTCAAAGAAAAGAGGAAAAACGAAATAATCACTGATATAATTACTCTCCAATATTCAATTATCTCTTTTGAGAAATCTACACACAAAGTGATTGCATTCAAAGGGAAACCAACATGGTTAGAAACAATTCTTAATTTTCAACCTCCAAAGATTACTCTTATGAGAAATGAATACTTTAAACTGACAAGTTTGTATGAAGATGTATTAAAGCAGTTTAGTTATTTAAGAAAACTTTACAATCCAGTTGTATTGACATATTCTGAAGAAAAAAAAAAAATCTATTTTTGATAACTATTTTGTTTTTGTTTTTCATTTTTTAACCTATCATCTTATTGGGGTAAAAGAAACAAAAAAAAAATAAATAAATAAATAAAATCCACTAAAGTTGATAAATTTTTCAATTAACACTTAACTGATGGTTTTTATAGATAAGAAACAAGGCTGCAGAGTTGCTTTCGTCTACCTAAATTTCAAGTAACCGTAATACGGTGATAGAATAATTTAATTTTTGTTTATTTGTTTTTTGACGAGCTGGAGATTATACCATTACTTAACGAGTAATCATAAATTTGCTTGTATCAAGGAGAGTACAAGACAACTGTAACAATGATTAAAAATGTTATTTATTAACTCTACTAAGTGTCCAGATGCGTGGCTAAAACAAACTATTACATAATCTTTTGGGGGAAAATAGCATGGTAGCAATAGCTGGAGGTTCGAATTCTAATTTTTTTATTTTTGGACAATTTAGACCAATCAATACATACATTCAATAGTTATACATATACGTTTACTTATTTATTACAACAATTTTTTTTTTTTTATTCCGTTCAAAGTCATCGCAGAATTAATATCAGTAATTTTCCATGGAATCAAGTAACATAATGTGAATGTTGCAAGCATTAAATATGTTTTTTCTGAGAGATCATGTATGTTCTTTGTTTCTCACAAAGGTTTGTTGTTTTTTATAGAAATATCATGTTATGCTGATTGTTAATTTAACATACCACAGTAGTCTGTCATATCTGGTTTATATGAGCAACGTAATAGAAAAAAATATTTCTATTTATTTAAATGTTAAAAAAAAATTATTGTGTTAATTGCGGTAGATGTATTGCCTTGGGGATTTGGTTAGGTAAAAAAAAATATAAATACTTAGGGCAAAATCACTATACACAGCAAAAAAAAAAAATATGATCCAAGTAAAAATCAATTTGTGAAATAACCAAGAAAACACAGTTAAGATAATACATTACGCACTTTCTTCTTTTACTTTCAACTGAATACGAATTAATCATATAAGACAATCGCTATTAAAGAAGTACATAGCATATTAGGTACTAAAACATACTTAAGCTATCGTATTGTGGCTTGCAATAACAATTTTGCTAGTAATTTTCAATATACTTTTCATAAATAAATAGATGACTTACCTGTCTCTAACTTACATCGACCTGTCTGAACAAGTAATAACGTGCTCTAGTGTCTTACAATGTTCTATTTTTTCTATATTACAACTGGTACTTAAAGAGTGGCTCTGCCCCCACTGGCTAGAGTACCCCAGGCTTACGCATTAGCATAAGAATGGGAGGAAATTTGTATTCTATTAAATGACGTCATGCCATTGAATTGGAGGGTGGGTGTTACGGATAAGAAATTTTATGTGATTGAGGGACTACATTAATCACTTGGTGTATTCCCTTCAGACTAACAAGGTAAATATATTTCTCATTTCATCCATTTTATTTTATTTTATTATTATTATTTTTTTTTTTTTCTTGTAATGGCTATTAGTTACTGTAAAATGTTAATTCTATTTCAGGAATTTTATGGAAGTCAGTTGTATATGAACATACAAACTATTGCAATTTAGTAGGTAATTCATTTTCATAAAAAATGGAAGAATGGGCTCGCATTATATCACACCCTCTCTATCAACAATTTCTAGAAGATTTCTCGAGATGCACCTTAGAAAAACCGGGAGCAATTCAGTATATGAATTTATACAATGATATAAAAGAATTGGAACAATTATCTAAAAAATACGTTATAAAAAGCAAGTATAAAAATTTCCATTATGTAAATTGTGTTTGGTCAAACCCAAATTATAAAGAAGGACCTGATACGTGTAGATGTTGCAATATTTCTGGTTTGTATTATTCTATTATTAACAAATTATGTGAAATTTGTTACAATGGTAATTTTATTGAAATGATGAATAAACTAACAATAAATAATTGAATATGTTATTAGAAAGATTGCAGATTATATTTGTAGATCAATTTGTTTAAGACATTTAGAAACAAAATTAATTGTTATAAATACATAGAACTTATTTGTGTGATGAAAAAAAAATAAATAAATAAATAAATTTTTCTTATTTTTGAAAGAATAAAAACAAAGAGTCTATTAATTATGATAACCCTTCACATAGTTGTAATTTGCTCTAACATCATATATATTTTAAAAAAAAAAAAGAAGTTTATTAATTTTTTTTATTATCCTTATATTGTTGAAATTTTGCTCCATCAGCAAACATACACACCTACATACATATATTATATGAAGTTGGTAGTTGCACATTTGGGTAAAGTACTGGAGAAATTATTAATTAATCGAATTATGTATCACCTAAATAGAAATCACTTCCTCGGTGAATGAGATTAGCCGAAACATGAGCCCATGTTCGAAATGGTATTGACACCTTTACTCCTTTCTCCAAATAAGTGATTAGATGAACCTTTTCCACATCCGATACAAATATTTTTATATATTTATAATTTTTAATTTTTTCCACCAACGGCTTTAGCCATGGTTGTTGTCACAGATACATAAGGTATTTTCCATGCATTTTTTGTAATTGTCACTTTAATCACCTCATCGTCTCTTTCTACATTAGTCAAAGCAGTAACCGCATACTCATCTGACCTGGATCTAATGAGAACTAAAAATTTTATGAATTTTGTAATATCTTACAATCCAATTATTTCATCTACACATATAATCTTTTTTATGAAATCTAAATTTATATACGTGATCTTATTTATAACAATTTTTGTATTGCAATTTATTCCTATTTAATAAATAGTTATTTAGCAAAATCAATGTTAGTAATATTCCATAGGAATCATGTAACATCGTGATAATAGCATATGTACATTTTTTCTTTCTCACAAAGGCTTGCAGTTTTTAAAATGAATCATTAAAATAAAGGCTTGCTGAATTTATAGAAATATCATGTTCTCTCTTACAGTTATGCTGATCGTTAATTTCCCATGCTACATTATTCTGTCATATCAAGTTTATATAAGTAACATAATAGAAAAGAATATTGCAATCAAAAAGTACAATCTGGCAAAAATAAAATAATATAAAATACGTACAAAGTAAAGAAAGCACTTCTAATGTAAATAAGATTATGAAAACTAATTCTAAAGACAACAACCATGGCTAAAGCCGTTGGTGGAAAAAATTAAAAATTATAAATATATAAAAATATTTGTATCGGATGTGGAAAAGGTTCATCTAATCACTTATTTGGAGAAAGGAGTAAATGTGTCAATACCATTTCGAACATGGGCTCATGTTTCGGCTAATCTCATTCACCGAGGAAGTCATTTCTATTTAGGTGATACATAATTCGATTAATTAATAATTTCTCCAGTACTTTACCCAAATGTGCAACTACCAACTTCATATAATATATGTATGTAGGTGTGTATGTTTGCTGATGGAGCAAAATTTCAACAATATAAGGATAATAAAAAAAAATTAATAAACTTCTTTTTTTTTAAAAAATATATATGATGTTAGAGCAAATTACAACTATGTGAAGGGTTATCATAATTAATAGACACTTTGTTTTTATTCTTTCAAAAATAAGAAAAATTTATTTATTTATTTATTTTTTTTCATCACACAAATAAGTTCTATGTATTTATAACAATTAATTTTGTTTCTAAATGTCTTAAACAAATTGATCTACAAATATAATCTGCAATCTTTCTAATAACATATTCAATTATTTATTGTTAGTTTATTCATCATTTCAATAAAATTACCATTGTAAATTTCACATAATTTGTTAATAATAGAATAATACAAACCAGAAATATTGCAACATCTACACGTATCAGGTCCTTCTTTACAATCTGGGTTGACCAAACACAATTTACATAATGGAAATCTTTATACTTGCTTTTAACAACATATTCTTTAGATAACTTTTCCAATTCTTTTATATCATTGTATAAATTCATATACTGAATTGCTCCCGGTTTTTCTAAGGTGCATCTGGAGAAATCTTCTAGAAATTGTTGATAGAGAGGGTGTGATATAATGCGAGCCCATTCTTCCATTTTTTATGAAAATGAATTACCCACTAAATTGCAATAGTTTGTATGTTCATATACAACTGACTTCCATAAAGTTCCTGAAATAGAATTAACATTTTACAGTAACTAATAGCCATTACAAGAAAAAAATAATAATAATAATAATAAAATAAAATAAAATGGATGAAATGAGAAATATATTTACCTTGTTAGTCTGAAGGGAATACACCAAGTGATTAATGTAGTCCCTCAATCACATAAAATTTCTTATCCGTAACACCCACCTTCCAATTCAATGGCATGACGTCATTTAGTAGAATACAAATTTCCTCCCATTCTTATGCTAATGCGTAAGCCTGGGGTACTCTAGCCAGTGGGGCAGAGCCACTCTTTAAGTACCAGTTGTAATATAGAAAAAATAGAACATTGTAAGACACTAGAGCAAGTTATTACTTGTTCAAACAGGTCGATGTAAGTTAGAGACAGGTAAGTCATCTATTTATTTATGAAAAGTATATTGGAAATTACTAGCAAAATTGTTATTGCAAGCCACAATACGATAGTTTAAGTATGTTTTAGTACCTAATATGCTATGTACTTCTTTAATAGCGATTGTCTTATATGATTAATTCGTATTCAGTTGAAAGTAAAAGAAGAAAGTGCGTAATGTATTATCTTAACTGTGTTTTCTTGGTTATTTCACAAATTGATTTTTACTTCGATCATTTTTTTTTTGCTGTGTATAGTGATTTTGCCCAAAGTATTTATATTTTTACCTAACCAAATCCCCAAGGCAATACATCTACCGCAATTAACACAATAATTTTTTTTTAACATTTAAATAAATAGAAATATTTTTTTCTATTACGTTGCTCATATAAACCAGATATGACAGACTACTGTGGTATGTTAAATTACCAATCAGCATAACATGATATTTCTATAAAAAACAACAAACCTTTGTGAGAAACAAAGAACATACATGATCTCTCAGAAAAAAACATATTTAATGCTTGCAACATTCCCATTATGTTACTTGATTCCATGGAAAATTACTGATATTAATTCTGCGATGACTTTGAACGGAATAAAAAAAAAAAAAATTGTTGTAATAAATAAGTAAACGTATATGTATAACTATTGAATGTATGTATTGATTGGTCTAAATTGTCCAAAAATAAAAAATTAGAATTCGAACCTCCAGCTATTGCTACCATGCTATTTTTCCCCAAAAGATTATGTAATAGTTTGTTTTAGCCACGCATCTGGACACTTAATAGAGTTAATAAATAACATTTTTAATCATTGTTAAAGTTGTCTTGTACTCTCCTTGATACAAGCAAATTTATGATTACTCGTTAAGTAATGGTATAATCTCCAGCTCGTCGAAAAACAAATAAACAAAAATTAAATTATTCTATCACCTTATTACGGTTACTTGAAATTTAGGTAGACGAAAGCAACTCTGCAGCCTTGTTTCTTATCTATAAAAACCATCAGTTAAGTGTTAATTGAAAAATTTATCAACTTTAGTGGATTTTTTTTTTTTTGTTTCTTTTACCCCAATAAGATGATAGGTTAAAAAAAATGAAAAACAAAAACAAACTAGTT
Organism: Triatoma infestans; assembly: GCA_011037195.1. Lineage (NCBI taxonomy): Eukaryota > Metazoa > Arthropoda > Insecta > Hemiptera > Reduviidae > Triatoma > Triatoma infestans. The sequence continues at coordinate 14,519 of JAAEAF010013832.1, read as the reverse complement.
ATCAAAAATAGATTTATTTTTTTTTTTCTTCAGAATATGTCAATACAACTGGATTGTAAAGTTTTCTTAAATAACTAAACTGCTTTAATACATCTTCGTACAAACTTGTCAGTTTAAAGTATTCATTTCTCATAAGAGTAATCTTTGGAGGTTGAAAATTAAGAATTGATTCTAACCATGTTGGTTTCCCTTTGAATGCAATCACTTTGTGTGTAGATTTCTCAAAAGAGATAATTGAATATTGGAGAGTAATTATATCAGTGATTACTTCGTTTTTCCTCTTTTCTTTGAAGAAATTATCACATATTTGCCTGCTGCAAGACTGAAACGTTGACCAATCTTCTTCACTTAAATAGATGACTTTCTTTTTCGCTACCTTCAGTGCTGCAAGTGGTACACCTTCTTGGGAAAGTCCAGTTACTAGCCTTTTGGTGGAGTTGTTGTTGAGAGAAAAAGCTGTAGTAAGCTGCAATCCAAGTTCATTTGTCATGGTGGTGTTCGCGTTTACAATTGAATGCAAAAAAGACCAAAACCAATTCACTACAGTGACAAGACTCCCACTATTTCCAAAAAAAAATCAAGTACAGCTCCTTTTAATGCGAGACATCTATCGGGGGTCGCAAATCTGGTTAGGTTTTTGACCAAAAGCATTGTTTAAAATTAAGATTAGGATCTCTTTCAACATATTCCTTTGCAAATTGTTTAACAATTAGCCAACCATTTTTTTTTGTTTTTGTTTTGTTTTGATAACTTCATAATCATCACCTAAAATCATAGTTGAAATTTTGGAAATTCTTAGAGCAACTATTTAACCAATGGTTAACAACAACAATAAAATTATTTTATTTATTTTTAAGATAGAATCCAGCATTAATATTTTGCAGCTGATGGGTATACCTTCTCTTTTACTTAAGAGAGAGAGAGAACGCATGACAAAAGTGGGGGTTAATACATACGTCACAATGAATATAAAAATGCCGTTACTTAATTAGTGATCTATCACTCTTCAATTAATCTGCATTCTGCTTTTTCTTCTTCTTCTTCGGTGAGTATTTTAGATCTTATGTTATTTACTTTACTTATAATTTCATTTATAATTAATTTTTATTTTGTATTCTATATGTGTGATAGTATATATAAAAACAAAATAGTTATTTCCAGTACTATTTTTGATTATTGTCATTATTTCAGTTCTACTGTACATTGATCATTCACCATCATTATCAATAACTAAGGTAGGTGTTACTTTTAAATACTTGTATAATAGATTAGTATTAATAATTTATAATTTTTTTTATTTTACTTTTGTCTTCTTTATATGTGATAGATATATAAAAAGAAAATAGTTATTTTCCAGTACTATCTTTGATTATTGTCATTATTGTTATTATTATTTTTTCAGATCTACTGTACATTGATCATTCATCATCATTATCCATAACTAAGGTAAGTGTTACTTTTAAATACTTGTAATTCTATAATAGATTATTATTAATTATTTTTTTTTATTTTAATTATTTTAATTTTTATTTTTAGGTACTGTTTGTTATTTTTTATAATGGATCTACTAAAGGTTTATCTAAACGGATGCAATAAGCATAGTGGTTCAATTAATAAAGTGTGTGACTTAATGATTGGTGTTCCACATGAAGTATGTAAATTCGAAAAAATGAACACTCGATATGGTCAGACAACGATAGCATATTTGATTCAACCATCGACTGAATTTTTTAATATAGATGATAATTATCCTACAAAAGTTTTTCTCCCAAACAGTAATATTTTGACTGAGGAGTTGATTAACAGATATAATGATGAATATAACACAACGGAAAATAAAATGTTCTTAATCTATAAGGGAATTAACGGACAAAAATTCATTTAGAGTTTGTATAATGTATGTGTAATGATTTATTGTTCTTTAATTCTTAGTAATTTTCTTAGAGTTTTTCTTTAAATATTTGTTGTGTTTCAATTATTATTATTATTATTATTTTTTTTCTAGAACGTAATATGAAGAAATTAGCAGCAGTAGTGGATTTCCAAGCTCTTCAAGATCCAACTTGGAGGAAATACGTTGTGAAAGAATTGGCAATTGTAGATGTGGAAACCGGATCTACATCACATTGGATTTTGGCACCACCTGCATGGGTTTCAAGTTGTCAATCTCTTCCTGCAAACCGATGGCTAACCAATAATTTTCATGGGCTAGCATGGAAAGATGGACTGACTCCATACTATCATTTACCATACATACTGCAGTCAACATTGTCCGATTATGATGAGGTACTAATTAAAGGATTAGAGAAATTACAATTTATAAAACAATATCTTCCCAACAGTTGTATTCTTAATTTAGAAGACTTTGGGTGCCCAAAAATTGTTAACTTTAAGAATATGTTCAAATGTCTATTTCATAATAATAAAAATATAAAATGTGCAAAAGCTCAGGGTATTGAACTTGCATTATGGTATCAGTCAAATAGATTAATGATTAGGAAAAACAATAAATTTTTTTAAATGGTGTTGAAACTAAGGTCTATTACAACAGCAACAAACTAACGAAAAAACATGCTTTATATTTTCAATAATAATAATAATAATATTGTATAACTAAAATGTATAAATAAATTGTTTAATTATAGATTAGTGGGAGAAATTTTATATGGTGCCAATGTGGTGGTGGTGTAGAACTATGTGATGTATGTTATACGAATGTATTTCTTCAAAATGTCTATTACAAAAATAATTTATCGAAACATGCTTTATATTGTTGTCAATCATATCTTGTAAAAATTAAATGTATGAATAAATTGATGTATGAAAATTTTTCAAAAATGTCTATTACACAAAAAAAAATAAGCTATCGAAACATGCTTATCAATCATATCTTGTAAAATTAAGAGTATAAATAATAAGTTATTTTGAATCAAGATTGTTTTTGTTTTCCATTAATACCTATACAATTGGTGCTCAAGAGAGAATGGGAAAAAATATATATTATTAATCGTATAAAAACTACTAGTTCTCCAGGTTAAATACTAAGATTTTTCCTTTCTCTAATTAATTTGTTCTAAGATATTATTATACACTTTTTTTTTTTTTTTTAGTTTTAATAATGTTTTACCAGAAAACTTACAGAAGTGATTCCCTCATAAAAATCAATAATAATCAATATATACTGGGAAGCGATCGATATATAATTGATCGATAAATAGATTTATCTTAAATACGCTTTCTAACTTTTTAAAAATGTTTTACCCCAAAAAAACTTACAGAAGTGACTGCCTCATACAAAATCGATAATAATCAATACACTGGATTCAATATGTGTTATCAATATATATTTGATGGAATAATTTTTTGTGTGTGTTTATTTCATAAGAATTTAAAATGTGCTAAAAATCTTAGGGCATTCAATTGCATCGTCAAAGTACAGATCTAACGAAAAAAAAAACTTACAGAATTTATTAAGTGAGTGACTCATAAAATCGATAATAATCATATACTGGATTCGATAGGTGTTATCAATATACTTATCGATAAATAGATTTTTATCTTAAAGAATAAGACTTTTGTACGAATGGAAAAATACTTCTAATTAGAAATTATATTACAAACATTGTGCATACATAGAGGTTAATGAACTTTTGTATGAATGGAAAAATACAGGTTAATGAACCCTGGTCTGGGGTACGTGGGGCAGAGCCTCTCTTTAAGTCTCTGTGTATATATTTTATATATATATATATATATATATATAGAGAGAGAGAGAGAGAGAGAAAGGATATGAGAGAGATGACGGAGAAGTATGTGGGTGAGGTAATAATGGATCTAAATAAAACTACTATTGCCAGTTGAGCTAACTATAGCTGAGTGGTTGGTATTGATGGACTTGGTGACGAGTTGAGTTGTGTAGGTGTTGGACGATCGCTTGTGGGGCTGGACCTAGAGCAAAAAAAACTTAATTTTATTATTTCTTCGCCTGACAGGAAAAGGGAGGGGATTGGGGTGGGGGAAAAGTTGTGAATAGGTTGGGGGAGTGGTGAGGGGGGTCATTTCGTTGGGAAGGGGTAATGTGACTGGGGTTAGAGGAACGGCGCGCATCCTTGTTGGCAACAAAAAGTGGCCTATAACCTCGTCAATCCTATCTACTGCTTTAATTGTTCTGGGGTGCTACTACAACAGCTTTGGCATTCTCATCCTCTGGAATATCCTTACCATACATGTTCCACACACCATCTTTTAAGAGGCTATTTACCTCAACTAAGGACGGCTTCAAGAATCTCTCCTTTTCTTACAAATTTTACAGGATATACGTTTACTAGTGATTCAAATGCTTCCTATTTGAAATGATGTTCTTTTGCTGACGATTCTGTCAAGCAAGATTTCTATCTTTACAGAGGATTTTCGTTGGGAATTTTGTAGGTGGCATTCAGTCTTGAGTAAAGTGTTTTGTTTTTTTTTTTTTTTTTTAGAAAAAGTGTTTTTGGAATGTGATTCTTGTGTTCATTTTTTTTTTTTTTTGACGTTTTAAAGCGCCCTTTACGCTATTCATGCAATTTCTAAAAGCATTATCTTTTAATCATCAACGCTTGTTAGCTGCTCGACATTTGTCTCGCCGCATTCTCAAATTCTATTCTCTGGAATTAGAGAACGCGTTGCGAAAGGCGTACGTTCATTTAAAATGGTTCTTTCATGCAGCACGTTTATTGTCACCGACGTCTAGCTTGAGTAGGAACTTATTTTGCTAGTCTGTTGGCATATGCCGAAACGTGATGACTTTGCTGGACTGCTGGTGCTATGGAAAATCTCGATGTTGAATTATTTATCCGCGAAATAAAAAGGAGTCCGCCCATCTTCGTGGGGTTCATTATGGGATGCTTACAAAAACAGGAAACTTAAAAGAGACCAAATATACAAATACATGGATCCATTTTTGATCAACACATACTTTCTTGTTGTACGATGCGATAGCACTGATCTGTTTTAACAAATTTTATTTGAAAGAGGCACGCGACCAGTAACGCTCCATTTGTGTTTCATCTACAAACGCGTGCATAAAAGTTCTTATCATGCATTAGAGATATTTTCCGTGATTGCCTGCTTCATTTTGTGGTCATCGGCTGTTTTCGGTTTATACATATTGTGTACATTGTAAACATATAAATGTTATAAAAATAAAAATGAAATAAAAAATGTTTATGCACATTATGTTTAAACTGATTTGGCTCTGTGCAAATCTGTGATTTAGCAATGTTTTATCAAAACATCCTGACGATGGGCGATGTCCTCCTTGTTCTTATTCAATTTTTACTTTCTCTAATTTATCATAATAAATTTATCGTAATAATCTTTGTTATTATTTCAATTTAGTGCGAAGCTCTTACAACTTTCATGAGAGCCTTTTATTTATTGTACAATATGCACTTGCGGACAAAGTTACCATTAGTGACCTAACTTTACTTTCATTATAAAGTATGAAACGTTCATTTAGTTGAAACCTAATTAATCTTTAATTTTATGCACAGTTTTGGTTTAGTTTTATGTGAAAACTATATCATATACAATCATGAAGGCACTAACATCGACCCAGTTTGTGCAATAGCTAACATATTTCAATAAATTGTTATTCACGGTACAGTTTACAAACTAGCTTTATTGTTTAATGATCAGTTTGGACAAAATTATAGACAGTATAATTGAAAGTGGTATTTAAAAAATGATAGAAACAGCTATTCACATATAGTCAACAAGTTAGAACACAGTATTTTGCAGACTTGTTACTTCCTCCCATTAATTAAGCGAAAATACTGGGAACGTATCAAATTTTCGTAGTTGAGTTTTCACAGGAAATACATGTTTTGAGGTCCCCTGAATACGAGAAAAGGTTTTTAGCGATTGGTCTGTGTGTGTGTGTGTGTGTGTGTGAACAGACTACTTCGAAAACTTTAAACCAGAGGAAGCTCAAAGTTGGTATTCCGTTTTAGCTACTTCTACCACCGCAACTATCACGAAGGTAAAATCCATCAACGCAAAGTGTGATTTTACAGAATTTTGTTTTGTTAGTTTCTTACTGGATTTTCTTTAAACTTCTTATTCTATCTACTCACTCACACACACACACACACACACACCTGTCACTTCTATTTAAACCATTTTCTCGGAAAAATTTATTTTGACGGGGATTTCGTGAAAAAAGTAATGTTAAGTGAAAAGCAATTGAGTTTCCGGATTGAGACCGTGCCAGTGGTTTACTAGAAATCCTTGTTCATGGTTGCAATGGGCTCCTTCCGGTTGTTCCACGTTGTTAGCTATTACAGCAATATTTTTTAACAGTTGATTTGAAGACTGATGAATGATGATTTTTTTTGTGTGACTTAACATCGAAATTGTCGAGCATAAATACATTTCTGAATAGCTCTTAGTGGGAGCTTGGTTCCTTGTAAGCTGCAGAATTTTTTGTCTGTTCAGTAAACGACTGAGAATGGTTGAGCAGTTATTTTAACTCGTTGAAGAATCGCGGTTGAGATCAACATAGCTCTGAAGCGGCTGGTATCAGCTACATGGTGTTATCAGCGCTTGTTTTGGTAGAGAGGCAGAGAGAGAGTGAGAGTGCGAGAGTAGAAATACAATTTAAGGCAAAACACGTGATAACAAAAATATATTTCAAAATTTCATTTATTTCAGTAATTAAATTTTAACAACTTTTTCTGTTAGTGTGTTAAGTGTATCTAGTATAGTTACTTGTAGTGGTAGTATAATTATATTGTCTACGAATACATTGTGAAGTTTCCTGATCGAATACTGATCTTACATTTTCATCATTTGGACAGTTTCTCTTCGTTAATAGATAATCCCTGCCGTACAGCAGTGAACATTCAATATAACTCGCCGGATTAGGGCCATCATCCTGGAACAGTCCTTCTTTAGTACATTTAAATTCACATTTTTCCGTTTTCGTATTGAAAACATAACTTTCGTTACAACGTTTTACAATAGTCGGCAATGAGTTTACACAATGGAATGCATATCTTTGATCAGTACTATATGTAGCCCAGGTACCATTACCCGCACATACTGCTTTACCGCATTGATGTTCATCACTTTCTCTTACACAAGAAAGTGTTTCCGTGCTGAACACTAAACCAGGTCTGTTACAGTGAGATGTATATGGGATACCACTTAAACAGATATGAAATCTTGTACAATCATGTGGATCTGGATAAGTGCCGTCTGTATACGGACAATAAAACAACGGAGTATATGGTTGATTACAAAATGGATTGTATGAATTAGTACATTTGCCCTGATTACAATATGGTGTTTCACCATTACAGCCAAGCAAAAACGGCATTACTCCATTTCCAGGACAGTATGCTACAGCGGAACATTTTTTCGAACAGGTCATCTCTTGTGTTGTACACAGTCCATTAGAATCCAAATAGCATTGCACCTGGAAAAGAAAACAATTGGTTGAAACACTCACCTAACATAGGTGCAATCACTATGATCCTAATTGAGTTTGATTCTTATAAACAAATAAAGATGGAGATGAGCAAAGTTGTTGGATTTGGGGCAAAAGTTATACCTAAATTATATACGTTTGATTAAATTGTATGTAGGCAGCCTTCTTAATTACCCCCACTAAAACTTGCAATGACCTGTGAAGTCCATTTTTCGAAAAAATCCGTCCAATAAAGTGTTAGCTTTATAATTGTGCACTTTGCATTCTAGGTTCAAAGTGAAAAGCCTTGCAGCTATTTTAGAGAAAATTCAGTCGACTCGTGTTACCGTTATGTGGTTTTTTCAAATTTGAAAAAGACCACAAGAGAAAGTCATGTGAGTGTTTCATACAAGTTTTTTTTTATTTTAATTTTACGGAATCAAGAATTTTGATGACTTAACAAGTTGTTTGGTCATGTCGCCTATATCACATTAAGACAATTACGTTGTGTTATAAAACTTATAAGTTCAGAAAGTCAGAAAACCTGTGGCATCATTATTTCACATCAATTTTTGTTTGTTTGTTTATATAAAATTGTTAGCAAAGCTCATAAATTGAAGGAATGCTTTGGGTCTCAAAAATTGTTACAATCCAAGAGTAAAACTCTCGAACAAAGAATTGTATTGGAGTACCTTCCCAGGACTGAGGCCGGTTAAGACTCTATTGATATTTTAGTACCGTTAACAGATCTAAATGCATCAGTCTGAAAAAAAAAAATAGGCTGCACAATCTAACAGATTTTTTTATGGAACATTTTCCGTCTGGAAAAATGAGAGGATCTGGAAAAAGTGGGCGCGAATATAATGCGAGAGTGCCTGATAATTCTGCAGGAACCTGGAGGCGACTCTTAATTAAAACTCTTTCTGACGTTAATAGAAGATTTTCGGAGCCGTCTGGAGGAAGAAAAATTGTGAAGTAGACATGCTCCAAAAACTTTTCTAGATCAGAAAATTTACGAGTAAGATAGAAATCTGAATAGGATGTTTTAGGTTAAGAGTGTCTTCATTCCGTGACCTGTAGGGCGGACAGTCTCTATCTAGGCTGCCGTACACCCCCTCGATAAACCTAAAAGAACCCAGTGAATTTCCCTTCAACATATTTGTCAACATTCGTTTTGATAGTAGCTAGGAATCAGTTTGAAATCATTGAACGATTATAAATATGAAAATATGGCAATTATCTTGATCGATAATCATACGAGGCTATTTATAATTAAACTATTGTTTTAAGAAAAATATTTATTATAAAAATGGGAAAACTAATTTAAATAAATTAAATACTCACATAAGCAATGAGGCCTACACTAATAACCACATTAATGTAATAGTACATTTTTACTGAACGCAGTTTGTCGAATTCAAGATTAAATGTAACTTTTCCTTTTGGAGTTTATTTATAATGCAACAATATAATGTATTGTTTAATTGATAAGATAAATTTTATTATACCCTGGATTATTTTAATAGACATCAAATTTTTTTTTTTAAAATATTATGTTATCTTAACATTTCCAAGTAACGTACGCTTTTCTTGTGATGTTATCGCTTTATTTCGCCTCTTTTTTTTAAATTAGGTAATTTTTCTTTCATTTTTTTCAATTTTTTTTCGTTTATTAGTTAATAAATCATTAAATGTTAATTACTTTTATATGTATTTTTATTTCTTTTTATTTACTTTGACACATTTTAAATTTACTTTCAAGGAAAAAAAAGTATGTTAGTTCCAATTAAACAAAAAAATGAAGATAACCAATTTTAACCACAATAAATATAGCAGTGGTGGGGACATTTGATTATTCAATTTAAATTAAAAAGCATCAATTAGATCATTAGGATATTTGTACATAACTTAACTTTATCTGGTTTCATATATAATGTGTTCCATACATCGAATTCTCCTAAGGCCGGTTTTAGAACGGTCACTTCTGGTGTTTGGCAGCGAGTGGCAAACATTAGCGATAAATTTACTTATTCATGTGAGAAAACCTAGTGAGAAACACTCACACGACTTTCTCTTACTGCAAGTAGAACAATTCATTTGACAAATTTTTCATTGAAAATTGAAATTCGAGAAATTTCAATCCTTCTTTTCTTCAAAGAAAAAATACTACTTAAATGATACTTTACAGGACAGCATGGCGTCCAGACCACATCCAGAATCACATTTCCTGGAGAAATGTTTAAAATAAAAGTGATTTACATGTGTAGTTAGCAGGCGAAGTTTGAAGTAAATCTTTGAAGCTGTTTTCGTCAAAATCGTGAAAAAGTGAAGAAAAAAATGATTCAGTGAAATTGAACTTCCGGTTGCTAGATTCTGACCGAAACCTTCGTATAGATGGGTTGCAGTGGTACCTAAGCGATATACCAATGTAATCTTTTCTTTCTTTGTCTTTTTGTTTTTCAGATATTTTATTTTTGCACACACACCCACACACACACCACACTCACCCACACCTCACGCAAACACAGACCATCCGCTAAAAACATTTTTTCGTTCTCAGAGGCCACAACACATATATTTCGAAATAAAAAAATCAATTACGAAAATTTGATAAGAAATGCCATATTTCCTCCTACTAGGAATGAGAGAAAATATTGAAAAACCTGTTGTGAAACAAAAGAACTTTCTCTTACTGGGGACTAATACAATTACAAAGGGACAAATTTCAATACATTTTTTTATTTATTCGCCACTAGCGAAAATCTATAAAGGTGGTTGTGGATACATTACTTGTCTAATCTGCAGCTAATAGTTGAATCGAGAAGAGGCGCCATAATGAACAAATCATACTGGATATTTAAAGTCTCAAATTCCTCTTGACTAATGGCCGTAGAAACAGAATGGATGGTTATAAAACAAATCAGTTTAACTTCCCCATCCATCTTGGGAGTGGCCAGGGCTTAATTTCCCCTCCCAGTATGTGATCGGTTGCCGGATCGCAAAGTTTATTTATCACAAACCATAGTCGTTTTACCGAAGTTGAAGCCTTGTTTTGTTCTGAAAATCAGTTATTATCTTTTTCTTTTCGTTGAGCTCCCTGTGCCTTCATTGAGACAATTAATTTGCTCTAGTCGCGCTGTGACTAGTCTCTTGGTCAGTCCTATATTATTATTATTAACCGGGTGCCTGGTGGTATGGCACCTAAGCTTATATGGCTTTTATCCCCCTCGATGCCCCTTAAATAGTCTTCCCCGGTAGCCTACTGGTCAGTCTACAATATCCCAAGATATCCTTGAACTTCAACTCGCCCAGGCAATCCTGCAATAGTGGTCCCCTCCCAAATACACGAAACCTAGTACCAGCAAAACGGGGACGCTGACATAAATAGTGATACCCGTTTCCCTGACTCCGTCATCGCGATTCTGACAAATGGGACTAGACGTCCTCCCTATGTTAAACAAGTAACAAGACACCCAAGTGTATCCAGTCACTACCCCAACTAAGGTCTCAGACCTGTCTTACTAAGGGACAGGAGGTAATCCGAAACTTCCTGCTTGATTCCTTTTATATATCTTTAAGCTTGGAGGCACCCCTGCGTGTCCTCCCAGCATCCAAGACTCTCGACTTACAAAGTCTAATCTGTTTATCACGAAACCTCTTAGTGGCGGCAAGAGCTGTTCAGGACTACAAAGTGGTAATCATGATCCCTCCCTAGTCAACTGATCCGCCATCTCATTGCCCTCTATTCCCGCATGTCCGGGTATCCCAAAGAGACGCACCTTACCCCTCCGAGCCAAGGCGTTAAGCCTTATCCTATATTCTCCCACTAGTTTGGAGCTCCACCATGGCTTGCTCAAGCCCTCAGTGCGGCCTGACTATCAGAGAATATCCGCACCTCTTTATTCTCTCCCTGCCCCTTCCCCACAAGGCGGCAGCATTCAATAATGCCAACCACCTGGACTGGAAAACAGTGGCCAAACCACCCAAGGCCACCGAACTCCCTCTACCAACTCCTGCAACTATGCCCCCGCTTCTGACAGGCCAGTCCCTTCTGCCTAGAGCCATCTGAATAATAGCGAATAATGCCGTTACCCGCCTCTGTTGGCCAATATAATTTCCTTTCAGCTACATGGAATCTTATAGATACCCCCTTTTTTTATAATTGTGGTTTTGGTGCTATGGTATCATTTGTCCTGAACAGTGAAAATATTTAGGACATTTTTCCTTGCATTTATGGTTCTCTGGCAAAAATAAAGCACATCTTTCGACACATCTTATGGATTTGATTAAAATGTAATATTTTCTTACTCCTTATAGATTCTTTAAAAACCTGACTTGAGTTTTTATGTAATATATGATACTTAAATCAATGTATCGTGAAACATTGATATGCTATAATTAGCTGAATTAATATTTCCTCTTGATTGATTTTGATGAAAACTTAATTATTGCAATGAGAAACTAGAATGTCAAATTTGAATTACATTGGTACCGCCACAAATTTCTGCACACGTTTTTTTTTTCGGATAAAGAACTTCAAAACATGTATTTCTTCTTCACGGTTTCCGGAAAAATTCATTTAAGGAAGTTTTGCGAGGCGTTGGATTTATGTTTTCCTCTAATAAAGTGTTTTTTTTTTGTTTTTTTTTCTTTATACTTTCTCTTATCCTATTCTTTATTAGAGGAAGTATTACGATCATGTCAAATGAACGAAAATACAGGGTTCACCGGAAACAATGGTTTCGTGGCCCCCTTACCCCGAAAAAAGTGATTTTCAGAAAATGTCTCTGTTTGTGTATGTGTTTGTTTATTTATGTGAACTAAATAACGAAAATTCACAAGGAGTTAAAATTGGATATTCCATTTGGATATCACCATAGGATTCGACAGGAAAGTTATCTGTCCAAATTTATGAAAAGAAAGTACAGATTATAGAATATTTTTTCTACTTTTTTTATTAGTTTCTCCTGGAAATGGCTTAAAAGGTTTTCTTCAAGTTGTGTATATACACGAACATATATTTATGTCAATGAATTTTATTTGGAAAATTTTTTAGGAAAAAGTCATTTAAGGAGTGAAATTAAAGGAGGGGTGAGGTTATGCTAATTAATTCAATTAAAACGATTATAATATTATCTATATAGTTTTAATCAGAATTAAAGGTATTGCCAAAAATTTAGAGTTTGAATAATGTACTGATCAATTTTTTTTAAATTTTCTCCATAAAGTCACCAACGAGTTTCATTATATTTTTTATTATTATACAATGACGTACATCTTTTATTTGTAAGTTTTATTCCGAGTTATGGTTTTTTTTTCTATGGAAGCTGGCTTATCGGCTGCCCTAAAAAAAAAAAAATGCTTTTAGTAAGTTAAGATTCCCGATTGAGAGAATGCCGAATGATTTTGTTTATCCACATAATTTTTTCATTTTTAATTTTAAAGAAATGCTAGATTACTTAATTCTAACGATCTAGAAATGTTCAGGAACTTCCGTTCATATAGTGTTCTAATTCATTTATTTAATTCCATGGTTTTTCCATTTATCGATTATACCTTCTCTGGATATATCATTGATTTTTATTTATAATTTTATCAAGGGCCGAAACTAAAAAATGTCTGTCAAATGAAGTTCACTGACAGGGGAAAAATTTCATTTTGTGATATTAATACGTATAGTAGTACCAACACTTGAAGCTATCACCATGTTTTTTTTTTATCAAAATGCATTCAATTTTAATGTTCTCCCTATGATTGGATTTTCAACCAATTTAGTTGAACATTTTTATTTTTTTATAGTTTAATATTTTATACCAGTACATCTTATATTAACGTTATTGCCATAATTTTAGTTTTAATTTTTAATGATTTTATTGTTAATTTATTTAATCGATAATTAATTTTTTTTTTTTTTTTGAAGGATAATAAAAAAGAAAATGAATAAAAATTAGGTTTTTATGTTCGTCATAGAAAACTTTTTGTTAATAATTGTAATCAATAGTCTACACAAATAAAATTATTTATAAAATATGGGATAGCACATCAATAGTTCACTCGTGATCCGCAAGATAAAGCTACTGTCGCTGCTTCCACTCTTAGGCCAGTCAGGTGTTTAGGAAACATGGAGCGCCCTAAGTTTACGCCACCTTTTGGAGTTCATACTCTAGAAGACTGACCGCCCCTCACATCACCGCTTTCATCACTTACTTTCTCACTCTCTCTCTTACTTATATTAATTTAGTATTTAGTAATATATGGTAATTATATGTTTAATTGTAGTTTTAGTTTATTAATTATCTCCCTCTAAAAACCACGCATCCGTCCAAGTGATTTACTTAATTTCAAATACAATCAATTGAATTAAGATTCTATGAAACGCTATTTATTTTTTTTATATTAATATCGATATTAAAATTGACCATTCAAATTTAATAATATTGCGGTGGTATTCAATTATAAGCGTTTCAAAAAAAAAAAAAAAAACACCTTGCACTATATATTGTTGATGATTCGTCGTTACATGTTAGCCGCCATATCATTTAAATAGTCAGGGTCATATCATCTGACGTTTGGCTATTATTGTTCTATAGTGTCAGATAAACATGCAACCATTCTATCTTATGTGTATGTACACACAGTTTTCTCTCATAGCCCTTATTTATTTAGTTTTTCACATACTCTTTGATACTTATATAATTAATTGATAAGTTTTGATATATATACCAATTCTCGCAACTCAAATTGACAATCATTTTATTACTTTCTGTTACTGCTGGTATAGAGAAGTATTGAGATGGTGATCACATTATCAAAATTGAAATTTCATCGGAAGTACATGTAGATTTTTTCTTCCTAGGGGTGTCTACAACTCACTGTTCGGTGATGGGACAGTATGGTCTGTAGCGGAAGAACACTTCATATAAAATCGAAAATCTGTTGGAAAAATTTAAAGTTTCAGTTGACGGTTTATTTTTGATAATGTTTTCGAGCCATATACTTACTTGGAGAGTTTTCAATAGTAAGATAATTTTTAAATATTCTTTAGATCGGGGAGGGGGGTGCCTTAAGGTCA